>JAHWFO010014826.1:1450926-1462683 GCA_023313115.1 Rhysida immarginata
TAAAGTTAAACAATGCACAACAATTGAAACGTCGGCCATGAAATCTACTAAATTGGCAACCCTGTAACAGGTTGTCCATTCATAAGAGATTCATTGTTGTTATTATGATCGCAAAACGGAGAAATTGGAGAGTAAACAGAAGCTAAATATTGAATTTATCAAACCCATCACTAGATATCAATGATAATTGGAAATTATAAAAATAGCCGTAAATGAAATTTTGGTTATTTATATTTAAATTGCTTTTATTTTTATTTGATAATCAAATTTCTTAAATAATATATTTGTTAAATAATAAAAAATAAAATATTGCTAAGCCTCAAAATAATATTAATTAATGAAATATATAATTTTTGATTTTGATTTCAGATTCGAATAGTCATCCAAAAATAAGTAAAAGTTATAATAGACACACATGTCCTATCTGTTCGGGAACCTGGGTGAAAGATAACCAAACTTTGACCGCAAGCATGTTCCCGAACAGTAGGATATTGTGCTTATTATAACTTTTATTTTTTTATGCTCTATCTGAATTTGAAGCCAAAATAAAAATAATTCGAAAAAAACTTGGCAACAGAAAGACCGACTTCACGAGGTTAGCGAGAAAGACAGACTTCGAAGCGGAATTGTCACCTGACCACCAGGTCCTAGCAACAATTCAACCTTCATTTCTTCAACAAACGAAAAAACACTGACTGTTAACATCCAAGATGGAGACAATGAAGATTGGACCCCGATGGTCAAGTGACTTTTCCGCTTCAGGGTCTGCCTTTCTCGTTGGCTTCGCATATTCAGTAATGACATTTTTAACATTGAGCATGAAGAATTTTAGCAGAAACATCATAAACAAAAAAAAAAAAAAAAAAAGAAAAATAATACCTTTTCTAAAACTATTAACATCAAGAGAACTTATGCAATTTTTTAATCCAATTTCTTTATTTTAAATTTATATATTTTAAAAGAATAATTTAGGAGTTTAAAATAGTAATCTAATTTCTTATTTTTAAAAAAGAAGATTATAATTCGGACATCACCGAAACACGTATGATGCGTTTGTCCACGGGTTGACCTGAGCATGTGACTTAAATCGCACGAACGCATCAGACAACTGCACAATTGCATACGGTAACGTAGGGATTCAAAATCGGACAATCGCACAATCTCTTAAATGATTTTTAGCAGATGGAGAAAATAAAAATCGTGGTTTTGTATTTCTCAACGAGTCCGCGCGAATACTACTCGACTCCGTAATGGAAGCGAACTCTGAGGAAAAGGTTTTATGTTACACTCAACTAACCTAAATCGCCGTGACCCTTTTTAAACAGCTTGCAAACAATATTTTTCCTTGTTGGCTCTTCAGGCGCCGTCGATGAGAACCATCAAATAAACACAATGGTTTAAACATTTACACGCCCGTTCTAGAATTTGAGAGGCATTACGTTCGAGAACTTTGTTCGCGGGGATTCAAACAGCAGACAGATCAAAGCCGAGATGCGAAAAACGAATAAACAGAAAAGAGAACCTCTTTGAGTTAAAAAAAAAATTAACTTTCTAACGAAAGAGTCAGACAGTAACAATGGCTTTCTGTCTTTATTATTTTTCAAATAGTTTCTTTATCGTTTCTCCATCAAGTTGATCTTTTAACGTATACCTAGAGTAATGTAATTTATCTATATAAAAAAAACAAGAAAAAAAAACCTTAAATAAGTAAATCAAAGTTTTGAAAAGTTCAACGGAAACTGATAGTCCACATATGTTGGTCTTTTGAAATTGTTTTTATATGAACGTATGCGCAGAGACATAGGTGAAAGTTGAGAGATCGTCGTCTATTTTATGAGTTTGTGATAAGGATTATTGTTCCACTAAAACCGATTGCATTAAGAAAAATTTAATACACGTTTTTACTATAATCTCGGCTATAATTTCACCCTATCTTTTCTATTTGCTTTATTTATTTATTTTCTTAATTGCATTTTTCTCTAAAACAAATTACTTCAGGATTTTTTTTTCCTTTCCCGCGTGAGCTGCCTACGCTTCATGATGCTGCAAATTTATTTCAAAGGTCATCAATTTATCTTTTTTAATTTAAACATCTACATATTTATTTGTTCCTATATAACGATTAAATGCTATATTTCATTCGCATCTAGGTATAAACGTTGATATTAAAGACGTAAAAGCAAGATTAATAGATAAGACCGCAGAGTGGACAATTTTGATGATGGTTGATGAATGCTGTAGAATTTGAAGGGGAAACGAAATTATTGCTGATAATAATTTTAAAAGCAATAGAAAAAATTACAACGATCTTGAAATCGATTAAGTTTTCATGGCAAGTCGTTTGAAAATCCCATTAAATTTTTCTAATCATTCTTATAATTTAAAATCAACACAAAGACGACTGCAATAATCTGTTATTAGTCGAGGAATTTTTTTTTTGCAATTTTCAGAAAGGTAAATGTATTAATTTCATGTACATAGCCTATATATTTATTATTCCATATATGGATCTTACACAGTATATAATCAATGTTGATAGTAAGCCCAGGTGCACATACATATGCAAATATGTTCTCTTTTAAAATTGAATCCTTATTGCATTGTAAATTAAAATGCAGATCTTTCTTTTTCACAAAATATCAATATCTAAGCTGAAGATTCATTCCATAGTTGATACTTTTCCTAGTGAAAAGACTGATGAAATCTGTAATTCCATTTTAATGTACTCCGAAAAAATTAAAGCACTCCAGTTATGAAAGACTTTTTTCTTTTATTTATCATCGATTTTGATTTACTTTATTGGCTTAACGCTACATGCAAATTTTAACTTCCGAATACAATATACGACTCAGAAGTTCCCCTTGAAAAAAAATTTTCACCATCGTCAATAGGGTATGAACCCGTGATCCCAGCCATCACGATGACGACTGTCCTACCGAGTTCGAAATTATTTTTTTATTATTGAATTCTTATAACCGAATGCATTTTACTATTTTTATGAATGCGTGCTTATTTTCACCCCCATCTTGTTCGCATCTAAATCAAGTGATTGTCATTAATTGAATAAATTCATAAGGCTCGTCGTTCCCCGTGACGTCGTTACGTAACAGGGAAACGCTGTGAAGACTCGAGTTTCTGAACGCGTGCGTGGAAAGATGCGCAACAAATACTTGCACCAATCACAACTTAAAAGAATACTATCTGACATCCTCGTGTATTCTCTTTTATCAAATGAGAAAAGTTCATAAATATTTGTTTCTGTTACGTTTCATCTTCTTTGTTTCTGCGAAATAAATAAAAGCAAACCAAAACATAAAAAAAAAAGCCAACGAAAAATCGGGTTCAGTTTCTTCTTAAAAACAGTAACATGCGAGATGACAAGATAATGTAACACGGAAATAAAGATTAATTTGAGAAAATAAGCCATTAAAATCGAAAGAAAAGAAGAATCTTTCTTTCATTTGATTTTTCTTTCTCAAATGACAATTTTCTTAATCCTGTTCTCGAAATGGATGCGAACTATATATAAAGAGGTTTAGGGAATGGAAAAGGCCATATGAAATCGACATACCATTCAGGTGAACATTTCTGGTACCCATCAACTTCATACCATTAGAAAACAATCTCTACTGGACAATGAAACTCAAACTTTTTCAAGCCTTTTTCAACCTCTTCTTAATGTAAGTATTCTGCTTCATTTGTATTGGAATATAGATGAAACTAAGTTTTTTTCCATTTAAACTTTTAAACAGACATTTAAACATTCATTTTCGGTGAGATTCTACTCTTTCTTCAATTCTTCATAACAAAATTAATGGTTAGAAAATTTTCTAATATTTTTTGGCACGTTGGCAAACAGACTGCCATCAGAAATCATTCTGCAAGAATCAATTTAGTTATAAAATAACAAGACATATTTCAATAGCACATCTTGCTAATATAGAATTGCATGCAAAACTTTTGTGGTTAACAGAGATCCTGAATTTACGAGCTCATTTAGCTAATAAAATTTTTACATTTCTATTTGGTCGAGACCAAATAAGGTTGCTGAAGGCATTTTAATTTTAAAAAGTTTGGTGCTCAAAAATTTCTGGAGATAAAAATTCTCTTTTAAAAAAGAGAAGTCCTATTGATTAACAGCAATAACTATTCAATTTCCTTAAACTTTTATTTTATAATTAAACCACAAATCAACACAGGTGATTTAGGATGAAGTGGCCAATCAGGTAATAACAATTAACAAGTGTGAAAAAAATTGTTATTTCTTGCTTAATAATAATATCTATAAATCTTCTTTCGAAAGGAATATTAAACATTTTTTAAAAAATATTGAAATGGGAATGTTGAAAAAAAAATCGCAGTTAAGCTGGCAAAGATAAAAAGAGTGCCTCTGAAGACGTCAAGCATCAACTCTTCAAGATCGGAACATAAAATGAGCGTTAACTCTACTAAGATGTTTGAAAGTGACGATGAAGCTCGCTTTAAAAAGCTCTCGCAAGGATCGTTTCCGAATTTTTATTTAGCAAGTAGAATAATAGGAACAAGTATCCTCTTTCGAAAAGTGCAAGTTTTATAGCCGTACGGTTAAAATTTGAATTCTTAAGAGATGCCGAATGCTTTTCGCACAAGCTACATGCTGAAACATAATTCTCATTTGACAAATTCAAAGTCGAATTACTGTCGAATTTTCAATATTCTCAAAAGATAATTTAAATACATCAACCTTTGTTCCTGAATGAGAAACGATATTCATTTGCTGATCGTAGCGACGTTTCTATAGAAAATTCAGGTACTGTCCTGTCGTCTATGATGAACTCTAATAATATCATTAAAATCAATTTATGCAAACCCAAAATAGTCCGATTTTAAATCTGTCAGATGGCCATTATTTTCCGTGACGGCCTGCTGAAGAGAAATTCCTTTTGTCGATAGCGTTTATCAATTTCCCATAGATGACCAATGCTGATGAGCGAATAAGTGCAGGATAATGTTCAAATACCACTTATAGAATTTAACGAAATACGATACTACGACCATTCCACTTCAAGAAGTTAACTATTGCATCAAGAATTTTAATTGTACTGGTATATTAAGAAGTATTAATGCTAATCTACCAACAATATTGGTTAATCTTGAAAATATCACTTTGACTCCGGATATATTAGTATTCACTGAAACTTGGTGTCATGATGCCAGTGAGATTCCAGCAATTCCCGGTTTTCAGGTAACATCCATTAATCGTAATAACAAGCGTGGGGGTGGCCTTTGCATTTACCTATCATTTTCCCTTTCCTTTGATGTTATACCTCAGTATACTACGGTAACGGCTGACTACGAAATATTAACAATTACTATTAACAACAAATTTATTCTTATTGCAGTCTATCGTCCTCCGATGGGCCATTTCCAATCACTTTGCACTTTCCTATCTTCTTTATTGATGGATGTTCAAAAAATGGGAAAGGGGGTGATTTTAGTTGGTGATTTTAATATTGATTTTTGTAAACCTACCCCAACTCTTAATTTACTTCTGGACCCTATAATACGTGCAGGCTTGTTGTCTACTTCTTTTTCTTATACCCATTTCTCCTCCCACCATCAAACCTATTCAGCTATTGATGCTTGCTTTACAAATTTGAATAAGATTCGGTTTAGCAATTCAATAGATATTTTAGCAACTGACCATTTTCCGATTCTAACCATCTTCGATATAAATACTCCTAAAGCTAACAAGCCTAAGACCAGACGTAGGCGAGTGATTACTTCTAACCGGATCGCCGTTTTTAATTCGTATCTTATGATGTCCGACTGGGAAGCTATGTTCGCTGGTTGTGATGATACCGACCAGCTTTTTGAGGTTTTTTTGGCCCACTATCGAACTGGTCGCGATAGATATTTGCCACTTGCCTCGCTGTGTAGCAATACTAGCTATGACAAGACTATTCGTCAACCATGGGTCTCTGCACAGATTTTAATCGATGTTCAAACGAAGAACAAGCTATACCGTAAATTTCGCAAAAATCCTTCCACCGATAGGCTAAACATTTTTAAGAAGTTTTCTAATGGCTTAAAAAAGCAAATAAAAAAAGCGAAATCCGATTACTTCAATGTATTGTTTTCTCAGCTTAAAAACAGCAGAGATAAGTGGCAAGCACTAAAACGTTTAACCCGGGGTTCGTTACCTAGACCATCTCCTTTTAATCACCCGAAGGAGATTACACCATCAACCCTAACGGATTTTCTTTCCACCCTTTTGCTTTCCTCGCCGATTCCCCCCTCTTTAAATACTAGTTATGCTAGTTCTTCGTCTACACCGGTATCAGGTTTTTTCGCTGCCCCCACTACTGTTAATGAAGTCCGTGCTGTAATTTTTCAAATTAAGTCTTCCACTATCTCTGATCCACTTGAGCTCAGATCGGATATCATCATTTCTTTGCGATACGCGCTTGCCTTTCCTCTTTCGTTGATATTTAATCACTCGCTAATGTCTGGAACTTACCCCAAGATGCTTAAGTTAGCTCGAGTAACCCCCATCTATAAAAAAGGCGACCCTAAGCAATTTGTTAATTACCGCCCAGTTTCTGCGCTTTCCATCTTTGCAAAGATCTTTGAAAAACTCTACTTTATTCGACTATCCCAATATATTTATGATTCTGGGTTCATAAGCTCCTGCCAACACGGCTTTGTACCGAAACGGAACGTAGAGACGGCATGTTACGAACTATTAGAATATGCTTCTTCTGAAATGGCGGCTAACAAGTTCGTGGGTGCCGTCTTCATCGATTTTTCGAAGGCGTTCGATTCCTTGTCCATTCCGCTGTTAATTCATAAATTATCGCATTTCTATAATATTCGTGGCCCTCCCCTGCGTTGGTTAACAAGTTTTCTAACGCAGAGGAGTTATTATTTATCCTATTCTGGCGAGTCTTCTGCGACGGTTGTAACGAATCTCGGTGTTCCTCAGGGGTCTGTTCTTTCTCCCCTGTTATTCAATCTATTCATCAATGACCTGCCTCGAGCATTTTCCTCGATTTCTTCTTTCAGGGTGCTCATGTATGCCGATGACGTTACTTTGTTATCGTCCAGCACTGCAATTAGTAGTTTAACGAATACCTTTAACGATGCGCTAAATATCTTAAAAACCTGGAATGTCGAGAATTCGTTAACCGTCAATACTCACAAAACGAATGTGATGCTATTTTATCAGCGTAACAAATTAAATATTCCAAGTAGTTTACCAGTTTATTATGATAATCAACTAATAAAAACGGTGATTTCTTTTAAATACCTAGGGTTGATTATCACACACGATCTGACCTGGGATCAGCATATTGATACTTTATTGGTGAATCTAAATCGGAAGCAAGGAATGATTTCCAGATTGCAATACTTACCATCGTGCATTCTTCTTCTTCTTTATTATTCATGGATACACTCCTCCCTTTGCTACTGTGTCATTTTCTGGGGATCGTCCTTTTCTTCTAATCTTAACCGCTTGTTCAAACTTCAGAAATGGTTCCTTCGAACCCTACTTGGTGTTCCCAAGTCTTATTCGGTATCTTCTTACTTTACCTCCATGCGCATACCTTCGGTTTTCCAGATATTTTTTATACAATCATGTACTTTTATCTACAAGAGTCTGAATTCCATATTGTTGTTAACTTCACCTGTAACCGTTGTTTATAACCGTGAACGGCATAACTACTCCACTCGCACACTGAATGATATTTCCTTACCCTTTGCCAAACTAAATTACAGACGTCGATGTATTACCTTTATCGGGGTAAAAAATTGGGCGCAATTACCCCAAGAACTCCGCTCCATAACATCGTATTCGTTGTTTCGCAAAAGGTTAAAAATTTATTGCTTTTTATGTATTAATATACAAGGGAGGGTCGTCTGCCTTTGATCAGCTATCACTGGGGTAGGTAGAGCCTCCCTCCCACGCAACCTGTTGTATGAAGTTTTTGGAGCACTGTTAACTGTCTTTGCATACGCTGCGCCACAATGTTTTTACTTAGTGACGTTTGTATTCTGGTATCGTAGGATGTTTATTGAATTTTAGGATGTTAGACACACCTGTTAACTATTAAGAAGTCATTATGAGAGATTGAGTTACTGTGCGGAGGCCGAACCACTCTGCGTGGAAGAAACATCCAGATTTACTTTGGGGCCACTGATTATCTGTAGTATTTTTGTTTGTCATCTGCCCAGTCGATCCATCTGTATGTTTTTGTTTTTTTGCTCATTAAGATTGTACTAACACGTTTTTTTGTTTCTTAGTATCTTTATGAGTCTTCAGAGATCTAACATGTCGGTCCATATGGACCATTCGGATCTCTGTTGTACTTTGATGTATATTCTAACCCTTTATTCTTAAATAAATAAATAAATAAATAAATAAATAAATAAATAAATATATGTTACATCGTTGGAAACAGAAAAACTCAATGCTTTTACGGTTTTATTCATTTTTGATACCTATTGAAATGCGCCTGCAAAAAGCTTTTAAAATCGTTTTTCCATGTTAAAGAACAGCGCACTTTCCAATGTATGATCTCTTCAATAACATAGTCGGCCACATGTTCTAAACATTCAACAGATGGTTATTATTTTTAATGGAAGAAATTAATAATTTGATAAATTCCTAGGAGTTGAATACTGGAATTAAAACTACTGCAAGTAAAAATTACCAGTAGATAATATCTACAGTCAAATAAGACATTAACCACTTGGTTAGTTCTCCATATTCACTAGCCAAAAGTGATTTTAGAAACATTGGAGATTATTTAGAGCAAAGAAAAAAAAAGCTTAGTGGTAAGCTTACTCGCTCCACTCCTAAGTGGTAAACTGAAAATGAGGAAAACAAAATCTGATCATTGGATGAACTATTCAAGCACTAAGGGCGTGATTAATTTGTAGATTATTCTTGATTATAGATTTTCTTTCTATATATTTCTCTGTTTCAAAAAGTAAATCTACATATATCCTTAATACGGAACGACATTTCATAGACCTCAATTTTTTAAAAATGACATTGACATAAAAAAAAAAAGACAAAAAAACAAAAAACAAACATCGAACGGGACTCTATCGGGACACGACCGCTAATTAAGGTGTAGAATATATCAATGTAGCGAATAAGAAATTTTGTGCAACACAGTTTAAGAAATTTAATTTCACGCATCAAATGTTCATTACAACGAACACAGTTGAACATAAAAATATCACCACATCTTAAATTACAAGTATTTATCTACATTACTAATATTATGTTTGTCAATATTTAGAAATTAATTAACAAAAGACATTGTTTTTCTCCAAACCTTAAATTAATTATAAGGCATAGTCCCAAATTCTTGAATTTGAATCACTCCACACATGAGATTTGGTGCACTGCTGTTAACGTTGATGGTTGTGGCTCATTATCGCCTCCATGGGTTGAATTCTCTCATTCCATAGTGAAACGTTTATATCATCAGATATGTTATCTATGTCGAACTGAACCTTGGAAGTACTTGGTCATTCGTATCGGGCATTTGTTCACCTTGACGGGAAGAAGCCTCAAATTAGAGATGCTCCCGCCAAGCCCGTTGACACTCAGCATCGGACATCCGCGTCTTCTTGGAGTCCCCATTTCTCGATCCGTTTTTCTGTTGACGTTTTTGATAATTTTTCTGATCTTTATTTTGCATATTTTTTGACATTCCTTAATTTTTGCGATGGACGATATCTGAGGTGCTATTTTTAAGCGCAAAAAGAGAAAACAAATGACAAAACGTCGTGCTCGCACAAAGAAGGATGGAGCAGTATTAAAAACTTTTCGTGATCAACGTTTTCCGTGACATTCATGATATAATCGTAGCATAACGGTTTCGAAACGGAGAACGTATTCTACGTCAAAAACATCTGTATATCTATCGAGATGTTTAAAGTTATCGAATCTGTCCTGATATGCAAATGTCCGATTTTTTTCCCGCCTAAACTACAATAGCGAAGAATTTATTCCGAAGTGGCGGAAATGATTTGGTTCATCCGATAAATCATCAATTGTTTTAAAAAGGTTCATTTCATTTTAAATCTTTATCGAGATTCTATATTTAGAGAATCTTTGAAAAATATAAATTTTGAAAGTTCTCCCTTAATTCTTTAAATGAATTATTAAATTTTAAGAGATATTAGTTATACGAAGAGCAGCTATGTAAATGGTTCAATTAAAAGTAAATGATTAAGCAAATTCTTTTATAAATTGATCTCAGTTTCAATTTTACTCTAAAGCTAGACGGAAAACGCCTATTCATAAGTCCTTTAAAAAATTTAGACTACGCGACAAATACCTGATTTTAATACAGTTGTGAAGTTGTTAGAGATTAGCAAAAAGTGAGAGCTCAAAGACAGTATCCTTAACTAATCAATACAAGACTAAATAGTGGCGTTATCACGTCATCTTCTTGATCAGTACCTCCAATCCAACATCGTGGTAAATTTTCATTAAGGTACCCTGGTATTTCATTCTGTCGCTTAATTTTTATATGGTGAATTTCGTTAATGGGAGGTCTATCTCTATTAAAGTCGAAAAAATATTTCTAAAGTCAAATTTTTATAATAAACTTAAGGACTATTCAATCGCCTATTAACGTAATCAATTTATCATCATTGAATTTTTTTCAGATGTTTTTGCTTTCAAGAAGCTGAAGCCCTCCTTACAGTCGGCCATGGCGTGGACATCAAACCCTTTGGACCTGGAAACGCTATCACCCTTGGAGGCGTCACGATCCCGGCCGGATTCGGGGTAATGTCGACTAACGACGGCGATGTTCTTACTCACGCCATCGCCGACGCTCTGCTGGGAGCCGCCGGACTTGGAAGCCTCAACACTCACTTCCCAGAAATGGCACCATTCGTCGCCGGCTCACAAACAATTGCACTTTTGCGATTGGTTACTATGACCCTCTTACAACTTGGCATCGAACCAATCAACGTTGATGCTAGTGTTGTAAGTAGAAATCTATATTGATTCTTTAATTTGCTAATAGTAATTAATGTTTCTATTGGAGTTGATTTGTTGATCAGACAATTTCTTATAGAAAATCAACAAAAACATGATGGACGTAGAGAATGTTTAAGCACTAATTTTTGATATTTTATTTCTTAGTCAGTACAACTTACAACTCTGGAACCATGGATAAATGACATGAGAATTCTTTTGGCTACAGAATTAAATCTCCCAATAGAAAACGTTAACATCAAAGAAGCTGTTCCTGAAGGCCTTGGATTTACAGGACGTAAAGAAGGCATAATGGCACGCGCTGTTGCGCTTGTCCGTCGACGCTTTGGCTTGAGTGGCTTTGGTCAATTTGGATTAGGCATGAGTCCATTTGGTCAAGGTGGATTTTATGGTGGATTAGGAGGTTGGAGTGGATTGGGTGGTCTTCGTGGTCTAGGAGGTATGGGATTAATGGGAGGTCTAGGTAGACTCGGCGGATTAGGGTTAATGGGAGGTTTAGGTGGAATGGGTAGTCTATATGGTGGCTTGGGTGGAATGTCAGGCCTATCTGGTTTAGGACTAATGGGTGGCATGGGAGGCATGGGTTTAGGTGGTCTTGGTAGATTTGGTGGTTTAGGAACAATGGGTGGTTTAGGTGGAATGTCAGGACTATACGGAGGATTGGGTGGAATGTCAGGCCTAGGTGGCTTTGGTAGATTTGGTGGCTTAGGTGGAATGTCAGGCCTATACGGTGGATTGGGTGGAATGTC
>JAHWFO010014826.1:1469701-1480320 GCA_023313115.1 Rhysida immarginata
AGGATTGGGTGGAATGCAAGGCTTATACGGAATGTTGGGTGGAATGCAAGGCCTATATGGAGGATTGGGTGGAATGCCAGGCCAACGCGGAGTTTTGGGTGGAATGCCAAGCCTACCTGGTTTAGGTGGCTTAGGTCTTAAGGATTGTTTAAGTTGTTTAGGTCTTATGGGTAGTTTAGGTGGAATGCCAGGCCTACACGGAGGATTGGGTGGAATGCCAGACCTACACGGAGGACTAGGTGGAATGTCAAGCCTACTTGGTTTAGGTGGCTTGGGTGGAATGTCAAGTCTACTTGGTTTAGGTGGCTTAGGTGGAATGCCAGGCTTACATAGAGGATTAGGTGGAATACCAGGCCTACACGGAGGATTGGGTGGAATGTCAAGCCTGCTTGGTTTAGGTGGTTTGGGTGGAATGTCAGGCCTATACGGAGGACTGGGTGGAATGTCAGGCCTATACGGAGGACTGGGTGGAATGTCAGGCCTATACGGAGGACTGGGTGGAATGTCAGGCCTATACGGAGGACTGGGTGGAATGTCAAGCCTGCTTGGTTTAGGTGGCTTAGGTGGAATGTCAAGCCTACTTGGTTTAGGTGGCTTAGGTGGAATGCCAGGCTTACATGGAGGATTGGGTGGAATGCCAGACCCCTACGATTTAGATTGCTTTGGTAGATATGACGATGCAAGTTTAAAGGGTGGCATGGGTGGAATGTCAGGCCTATATGGTTTAGGTGGCCTTGGTAAATTACGTGGCATAGGTAGTTTGGGAAGTATGGGATGAAGCAGTGGCGGAGAGCTTAGTAGTTGGGCAGTTAAGGCGGATTTGTTTGCTGTGTTGGTTATAGAGGTTTAGGATGTATAGGCTCCTTTGGAAGATTGCCGTTATTAAGCACTTAAGGCACACATTATTCTTTGTAAATTCAAGCAATATTGTTTGAAATTTTAACAAACGAATTTGTAAATTTTTGTTTCAAATTAGCATGCATGTTTTTTAATATTGTATAACTGAATGCTTATTTATGATTGCGATACTGTTGTAGTGAAAAGAATTTTCTAATAAATTATATTTATAAATGTTATTATTTATCCAAACATGATTGATTAAATTAATTTTTAATTTTTTTTGGAATAAAATATTGTTCTAACTTTCTTAAAAAACGCCCGTTGGATTTTCTTATTTACTGCCATTTTTATATGTTTTACATAATATCCATGCATTAAGCATTCTAACAATGTTTAAGTAAGAAAATCACGATTGAAAACAGATCAAAACTTAAATGCATTATTTACTGGAAAAGATGTTCAAATAAATTCGCATTTCTTTTAGGTCAGAGTTTTGCTAACGTAATGTTTGTCGAAATAGGAGTTTAGAAAATGCTGAAAATATGTTAAGTAACGTTGAATTATAAGCATACATTAATTTTAATACTGTATGATTTAAATAAATGGATTTGCTTTATTACAGTTTCTAATTAAATTTGAAGCCAATAATCTTTTTAAAACGATTAATATTACTGTTATTTATTATTTAACCCTCGGAACGCCAAGATCATTTCCATCCCGCAAAACGCCAAGATGGGTCATTTTTATCCCATATATATTTCTTGTAAAGAATGAGGGTTACGTTCAGAATAGAAACTAAGGTCAAGGTATTCATGTATTTGATTTCTACCCATCGCATAAGAAATTTTTCAACAGAATCTGTTGAATGGGGCCTTGCATTGTCCAGTTCTTCTCTTAGTTCTGCATGACCCTGTCGTGCATTTATTCCTCAGAGAAATGGTACTTTTACGTGGATACCAAAACAAATGATAATCCAAAAGAAGAGTTTTGAAAAAAATATTATGATAACGATCCATGCCCACTGAATAAATGCAAAACTAGTATTCATGTTACTTGTTTTCACATTTTCGCCGATATTCATAAACCGTAAAATGTGGGCCATTTATGGAAGTTCATAGCATTATTTAGATAGAATATAACTCGTTCTTTCAATAAAAAACGAAAGTTACAAATAGTTACACGAAACGTCAAGATCGGATCAAAATGACCCGAGCTCGATTTTTTTCAAATTTATAAAATAATTCTTGTAAGGGAAGGAAGGAAGGAAGAGAGAAGGAACGATTCCGAAACCTGGACTCGAACCAGGGACCATGCCTTTCGCTGGCACCGCATTTACCAATTGAGCTACCGCGGACAAGAGCCGCAAAGTTGTTACTATAGGGTCCATATGGACTTCCATAAGGCTACATGTTAGCTCAATTGGTAAGAACGGTGCCAGCAAAGTACTTGTCCCTCAAGGTTATTAGAAATTTCATAAGGTTGTTCCACGAGCGAGATTTTCTGCCATTGGCTGCAGAGCGTGACGTCACATTAGTAAAGTTTCGCTCCTCCCTCCGCTGAGAGGGTGTGTTTCAGCATGTCACAGATGAGGATGGAATGAAGTTAAACAGGAGATATTTTTCTTTTTTACTTTTTTTCTAATAAACTATAAAACTTAGCATCTAATATTCATTAACACCAACCCTCTGTTGCTATTTAATGCAGCATCTAAATAGTCTAATACCACAAGCAACAATAAAGTAAAAATATAACACACAGAAGTGGCCTATCAATGGAACATTAATTTATAATTTTATTTATAAGCTATAATTTTTGAGATATATACACTGTAGATATATTTTTTAAATTTCAAGTTATTTTCATTATATATTGTCAGTATTTTTTATTTAGTTTGTCACTTTCTGGTGTCACTTTTTATATATTGCAATCTGTTTTAATGCTAATAAATTATTGCACATGTAAGGTATTATACAAATGTAATTAGGTACTTACTTATTAAAGATTAATTTTTAGCATATTAAACATTCAAGTAGGCCTAGACAATAAAATTAGAAAACATTCATAACAAAGGTCTACAAAAACGGAAAATTAAAATAGGCTACTTATTGGGACCGGGAAAATTTACTTCCTTGCGAAGATGAAACCCATTTTTTGGCTTTCTTTGCAGCTGCTTTTTCAGCTGCCTGTTTTTTTTTGTACAATATTTAAATGTCTCAACCTTATGAAAGTCCTTGTCCTTACGAATGTTTCAACGGCTTTGGGATGTATTTGTGGATATTTCGCTTTCAAAATTGAGATCAGAGATTTAGTTACTTGAACTTTTTTCGCAAACCCCTCCCTACCGTTAAAAGATATAAATTCATCCTCGAACAACTTAATAGTCGCCAGCCAGTCATTAGATGGGATTATCAAGCCTCCACGTGAGAGTACTTCAATCCACGATAATGCTGATTGACAACTAGGAAGATGCTGGGGCGTAGGGATCCCCAAACTTCTGTCATATTTCCTGACCTTAAATGCAACGTATCCAGCTAAATACTGTAAGCCCTCATCAGGGCAGTCTGTTGTAACTGCTTCTCTAGAATGATCTGGCTAAAAACTTGACGACAGTGCATGATTCGGTTGAAAATTTTCATTTTCACATATAGGGCTACTTAGTTCATATAGCTCTTCTTCAGTGGAACTGGAAGAAAAAAAGCTGGCATAGCTATGGTCCTATATACCATGAAATAATTCTGCAGTAATGTCAGTTGCAGAAATATCAGCTTCTTCTGAGAGAACTACAGCTGATTTCGATAATGGAATATCTTGAGCATTAGCTCCAAGTATTAATAACCGTATTCTGTTGAGAATTTCCGATGGCAATGGGTGATCATAGAAGTGACCTAGTCCCCGTATACGAGAGAACGTATTTTCTAACAGATCTTGGTTTAGATGAGTTGTCATGATATATTTCGCCCCTTGGAGCCTGACAAATTCAAACAAACCCCGGAGGGCCCTCACATTCATTAAAAAGCCATGTTGAAAAGGCAAGAGGCTTTTTCTGCCTTTCACCCTGATATTTTCCATCGCATTTTCAAAGGAATCTAGAACTGCCATTTGCTCTTTCAAACATTTCCCAAAAGCATGTGATGTTTGCGAACCATTGGAAGCAAATGGAGTTCTTGAATTCAGCACATCGAACGCATCATTCACTAACTGCATGAAGCCTGCGGCTTCAGATTCATCAGGCATTGTGTGCTTGATGGCTTTTGCTGTGTGAGCAGAAAAAACTTGAGCTGCTAACATAACACGTTGACGCTCCCTTCCTTTGCAATGAATATGCGATTCGGTTAGATTAGGGCAAATTTTAGTCTCACCGCAGTCAAGTTCCAAAAGCTTTTCAATTATTGCTGCAGAAATAATCTTTCCATTGGGTAATATTAATTCCTGATCAAGAAAATGGTTTCTTAACAACTTGAGCAAATGAGGGGTATCAGCAAAAAACCCAAACTAACCTACTGGGTTTAGCAGGATTTTTAAAGCAAGGATTTGTATGCAAAATACCAAAGTCTTTCCAAGTAGCACGGTTTTTCCCCCCAAGATCTGACACCACACCCACAACGCAGATACCAATTTGCTCCAACTCACAAATTATTTTTTTTAGTAGAGCCTTACTCATGTATTTATCAAAATCATAGTACAGAATTTGTTTCCACGAACTGCACAAACCTCTACCCATTAGAAACTGAATATTTTTATGAGGTCCCAAGATTGTGTCACTTTGCTGATCATAAGACAACCTACTATCGACGTTCATCTCATCAAATGAGAGTACACATAATCGTTCCAGGGGAGAAAACATTTCTATCTTAGGTTTGATTACGTTTATGATGTCACAGAGAATACCAGGTTGACAATGAAAGTTTTCAGTCCATCGGCTCAGTGTTGACATCCTGGAAGGGGAAGTCTCCATACTTTACGCAGGAAATCATAAGCCCTGCTAGATAGTGAACGCAAAGTTAGCGCTTTTGATATAGTCAATGCATCTCACACAGTCGTTTTACCAGTGATAAGAGAATGAATTTGACGAGATGTGAATACCTTGGATAACACTGAATGCAATTTCTCCTTGACTAGAGCATTAGTTTTCTTATTTTTGGTTGCTTCAGCGAGTCGTGCCATCTTTTTCTTTTTAGTCAACTGGAGTTTCATGAACAGCAGTTTTTTTCTCTTATTTACATCAGCTTGTAACAGCCGGTGCTTTAAAACGCTGTTTTCATTTCTTAAACGTGCGTTATCTTTTTGGAGTTCATGGATATCAAGTAAATCAGATGTGTCTGTCATTGCATCAGCAACTCTACATTTCTTTTTCGGCGACAATAAGGATACGTGTTCTAAAGCTCTTTTCCTGTTATTTCTCTCCAGAAGTCGGGTAGCACGGGTAGTGTCTTGGTGCTCTTGTTCTGCATTTTTGTTGGAAATTTGTGAAATTCGTTCACAATCCTGAATGATAAAAGAAACAATTATTTTCCTCAGCTTGTAAAAAATGGTCATGTTAATATAACTGAATGTTATTTACATGACTTGTTAACTAACATTAAAATTTATAGAGATTTATATAGATTGTTAACGACTTAAAATGCTAATTTTGGGAGAAGTTAGACTAAATTTTAGGCTGTATTTTCCTAATATATGTTAAGTGTTACCTCATCTTGGAGAGATATTGATGAAAGTGTCGCTTGCTTTTCGTTTTGCTTTTCGGAATCTTTTGTTTGCTTAGATGATAATATGATTGGTGTCATTATACGTATATTGTCTTTTTTTTTAATTACTACAGTGATTGGAAATACGCTCTTTGGATATACAGCGCAAAAAAATTTTCTAAACCTCAATAGACTACTGTATATTATTACCATCTTTAGAAAATGTCACCCATCAGTGCCAGTAGAAGTTAATTCCTTCTCTACTAATTTGGTTACTTCCAATAGGCCTATTTGGCTTCGGTTAATTACTCGTTAAGCTTATTATAAAATGGTCAAATTTGAAAGTTAAGACAAACGTAGCGATATCCTGTTTTATCAGGTGCTTCTGTGGATGGAGTTGAATGAAGAACGTAGTTTATGAAATATTTTTGGCGATATTCTACTGGTAATTATGGTGAAAGTATTTCAATAAATTTTTTTTCACTTTAAATAAATATTAAATTAATTAAAGCTGTAAACCAATGAACTCAATCAAACATTTTTAATTAAGTTAATAACATAACAAAAAAAATTCTAAAGATTTCGCAGTTGATTTTTTTTAACGAGCTTTCTAATCGTTTTTCCAATCACTGATTTTAAAAAAAATTAATTGACTCATCGATTTTTGAATAATTAAGCTACCTGGTGTAGGTGGCATCTTTTGCGAAGGGATGGCATTTTTTTTTTAAAAACCTTTTAATTCATTGCGAAGATCTCTCTCGTAGTCATCTTCACGAAAATGCTCCGAACATATCGTCGCATGTTGAACGTTTATAGGTTTGTCCCCACGTTTGCACTTTATTATCCATACTTTCCTTAAATGTTTGTCTTTGGGAAAACTGTGGTACACAACATCCTTTTGTTTTTGGGAATAATTTCCACAGGTGGATATTGCACATTCAGGCATAATCTCCGCAAAGTCAAGTCTTTAGCCAGATCACTTTAGATAGACAGAATGACAACAGACACAGGCCACATGTAATTAAGCCGTTTTAGATTTGATTTGAAAAAAATGTCATTTTTTTTAAGACGACAATATCCCAGCATGATAACGATACGCCGAGTCATGCTTAATCCGCGTTTCGCGCTCAAGCTTCGCGCCAGACTGAATTTACTATTGTGACGTCATGCGCACAACGCGCTTTAAAAAGTAAACTCCCGCATGCTCTGGTGGGACCCTCCCGCTTGTCCCTATACGAGTTCAGGTGCGGAATTTTTTCTTCCTTTTTCTACATTATAATTATAATATAGATGCGTTTCAGAAAGATGTACCTTGTAAATTTCGATATTTTCTATATATATTAAGTTCTTGTTGGCTCTTTAGAGAAGTGCATTGTCTTCATAGAATCTTCCATTGTTACAGTGGGTAGTCTATTCTAAAAGATAATTGGCGTAATTTGATTTCTCGTCCTTCTTTCTATAAGATAACGTACATTCTTTGAATCTAATAGAGGATTTTAGTGAAGTCATCTCGCGTTCATAAACTGTATGCTCAAGACAATATTCGCTTTAGGTGTCGAAGCTATTGGGAGGGGGGGGGGGGAGGGCGTGCAAGAAATGTCGGGCTGAAGTTTTGGTGCAGAAAGAAATATTCAAATATTAGCAGATAAAAACCTTTGCCAAGGCATAGATAAATTCAATTTCTGGGTAGAAATTGGAACGAGAGATGGGACAACAGGGCAATGGATAACACACAAGTTTTGTGGATGACATGAAGGATAAAGAAAAAGGGGTCTTAAGGAAGGTCAAACCATCACAGCACACGTATACTGTGTAAAGTGCTGGAGACACCAACAGTTCAGGCATACTAATAACTACGCAGTAAAATTTACCTGCTAAAATTATAAAAGAAGCTGCCTGAGACTTAACTTCTATGGAAATGTCTCGGTTTATTCAAATATAAGTAATGGAACAGTTGAATTACAATAAAATCCTTTTTTGTCTAGACAAATATTCCGTCTTCGTTTAATAATAAATCGTTAAGGTTTATGACTTAAACTCTTCACTTCCACTTGTCGTGGCGCTTCCTTCGAACCGCATCGCGCAACCTTCGCAAAACTTGCACGTAGAAATAACCCAGGCGGCACGAACTTGTGTTCGCACGCAGTTCGAATTGCGACATTGCAACGAGCGATCAACACTCACGTCTACTTCAAACGGAACAGTAACGAAACAGCATACTGATTTCACAAAAGTGGTATCGATATCTTATCGCTCGTTTGCCGTCTGTTGAAAAATTCCGGGAACTTTTTGACTGCCTCTGGTAAACCTTCAGTATTTTTTTTACACATGCAAACTTCTTTAACCAACATGTTTTAAGCTATTACATGCAGGGTGTTCAAAAAGTACATGTACTATAGGGTAGTTCGAATGAAACAAATGGTAAGGGGCATATACCTTTGATCTTTAGAACAAAACAAAAATTAAAAGATCATATACCATTTTTATTTCATACAGTCAATCAGTTATGACTCCTATTTTTTTTCTCTTTTAATTTACAAGAAAACTAAATGAAATGTACATAGCATAATAGCAACATTATTCACGATTGATTTGTCATTTTTCCATATAATCTCCGTCCTTTTCCACAGTTTTTTGTTCACCTTGAAACAAAAGCATGTATTCTACTGCGAAAAGTCAAGGTTTTTCTTCCTCAGCCATTGGGGCATAGAATTTTTCAGGATCTCCTCACCTTCAAAGTCATGCCCACGATGAGCTACCTCCTTGCAGCAGTGAAAGCTCGTGGCCCGAACAGATAGAAATCTCGTCAACTCGCTGAATGTTGCCTGGAGTCGCTGCAGTCAGTCGTAGGCCGACCGCTCCCCTTTTCATTAGCCAAAGGGGATGTTTCCCTTCAACTTCTACCAACAGCTTCCATTGCTGCATCCTCATAATCCTTCTTCAGTCGCTTATGAATGCGAACGGGCGTTTCAACTTCCGCATTCAGGAATTCTATTACAGCGCGCTGTCTTACATGTACGTAGATATCAGCCATTTTCTGAAATGAACCAGTGCTGTCATTTGTTGATTTTTATGAAGCGGTGGACTGTCGAAGTTTTGAGGAATCTCGCCAAATTCAAATTTTTCCCATTACTAATTTAAGTAGGAAAAAAAAAGAGGCATTACTCTCTGATTGCCCCGCGTACATATTGTATCTGCAAAAAATGTCCAAATAAGTTAACCAAGTGTGGATAGAAGGAAAAACAGTAGAACCCGAATTGCGCTTGACATAAGGACGTAAGGAATGAAGTGCTTGCACGAAGTCGCATACTTAACACCTTTTAAAGTTCTCTAGCCTATCTTCGTCTTCTTCTATTAAATTGGATAAGATTAATGGACCCACAATACGGGCGACGCACAGTGGGCCGAATTTAAAAATTAGCTGGACAAAAGTCATTTTTTCAACTTTTTTTTTCAATGAAACAACGGTTGATAATTGTTCTTAGATGTGTGAGGAACTTTTATAACAATTAAAACATTTTGTTTGCACAGACGTCTCGAGTGACTGAGGTGTGAAGTTGCAACAAGTCTGTTGTCTTAACAGATTCCAGAGCACCTCCTCAACAGCAGATTACATTTCATTCTACGATTGAAGTGGTTAGTTTTTGGCTGAGAAGCAAAGCAAAGGATGGAATAGAAAGCTAAAGGTACGAGGATTTTGAATTTTATATCATAAATAAGATACTTTAGTGCAGTTGTTTACTGCAATTAAGAAACGGCGGGTATTATAGATTACTTCTTAAGCTATGAAAACACTTAAAAACATTTAAGGCCACAGAAAATGTTCCGCTAGATACCGCAGCGAAATTGGTTTTAAAGTAACGTTAAACACCTCTGTTTTTTGGATTAAGAAGAATTAGCTGCTCAGAGCTGCTCTCAAAATTTAGTTTTATTTTTTTAGACTCTCCGTCATTTTGCCGTCAACAGCTGTCGAAATTATTCGACATAAAGGTACTTTCGACGAAGGAGCCTCTAGCTTTATTTACCTTTTTAGCACATTTTCTATATATAGAAATGTGCTTATGTGATCGGTTTGTTCAGCTGTCCGTCCGTCCGTCCGTCCGTCCGTCCGTCCGTCTGTAGACAATCCCACAATTCATTGCGTTGCATGTATTGAATTGCATGTATTGCAATCTCACAATTCATTCAATCATGTCTTGAATTGCTGGAAGAAACGAATTATCCTCGCATTTGGTAAACATGGGTTGAGAACATGGGTTCGGTTCTGCGCGTGCTCTAGACGTTAATGAGATGGTGTGCGTGCAGGATGCACGTGTTTGACGATTATTAGAAGGGCAGTTCGGTCCCTAAATCAAGAGAATTTTTTTATTCCTAGGGAGCTTAGCATTTATTACGATAACTTGAAAACGAATTAACTTTTTCACAGTCTGTTTTCACCAATCCATTAAAATGGGACAGAGTACCCAGAAGTACGAACGTGAGATAGCAGGAATAAGTACGTGCTTTAATGGTACCATCATGATACCATCTTAAACATTTCCTATAACAAGATATGGCATGTAATATATCAAACAAATTGTCACAACATATCATGAACGAATATAAAAGAGTAACTAGTGATAGCAAGTATCGGTCTAATGGCACGTGTACGTGCAAGGATGTCTCATGAATGAATATAACGGTATATAGTGATGTCTGAATTGTTTAGTAGTACGTATTTTAATTGTACCAAGTGGTACCATTGGTTGGTTGGTTGGTTTATTAGAAATTTTGGCGTCGACTACTAAGGTCATTTTGCGCCTTTTACACCAGTTATATCTGTACGCAGCCCAGGACAAACACAAACATCCATGCCCACAGTGGGATTCGAACCCACGACCAGGCGGACTCGAGAACTAGAAAGCCTACGCCCTAGCCCTCTCGGCCACCTGGCCGGCAAGGTACCATTGGAACTTTCAATGCTAAGATATGGCATGTAATATATCAAACGATCGTAATAACGTGCCATGAGTGAATATCACGTGTAAATAATGATCATAGTTATTGGTTTAGTAGCACGTGCCCTAATGGTGCCCTATGAAACCATTGGAACTT
>JAHWFO010014826.1:1480330-1518300 GCA_023313115.1 Rhysida immarginata
TTCAATGCTAAGATGTGGCATGTAATATATCAAACGACTCGTAACAAGGTGCCATGAGTGAATATCACGAGAAAATAATGATAATGGTTATTGGTTTACTAGCATGTGCACTAATGATGCCCTATGAAACCATATGGTACCACTGGAAATTTCAATGCTAAGATATGGCATGTAATATATCAAACGACTCATAACAAGGTGCCATGAGTGAATATCACGAGAAAATAATGATAATAGTTATTGGTTTAGTAGCACATGCCCTAATGGTGCCCTATGGTACCATATGGTAACCTTGGAACTTTCAATTCTAAGATATGGCATGTAATATATCAAACGACTCGTAACAACTTGCCATGAGTGACTATCAAGAGAAAATAATGATAATTGTTATCATTTGAGTAGCACGTGCCCTAATGGTGCCCTATGGCATGATATGGTACCATTGGAACTTTCAATTCTAAAACATGGCATGTAATATATCAAACCTCTCATAACAACATGTAATGAGTGAATATCATGAGAAAATAATGATAATGGTTATTGGTTTACTAGCACGTGCCCTAATAGTGCCCTATGAAACCATATAGTACCATTGGAACTTTCAATGCTAAGATATGGCATGTAATATATCAAATGACTCGTAACAAGGTGCCATGAGTGAATATCACGAAAAAATAATGATAATGGTTATTGGTTTAATAGCACGTGCCCTAATGGTGCCATATGATACCATATGGTACCATTGGATATTTTAATGCTAAGATATGGCATATAATATATCAAACGACTGGCAATAACCTGCCATGAGTGAATATCACGTGTAAATAATGATAATGGTTATTGGTTTACTAGCGCGTGCCCTAATGGTGCTCTATGATACCATATGGTACCATTGGAACTTTCAATGCTAAGATATGGCATGTAATATATCAAACAACTCGTAACAACGTGCCATGAGTGAATATAACGAGTAAATAATGATTGTGGCAATTGGTTTTGCAGCAAGTGCTCTAATGGTACAATACAGAATTTATAGAACTTTTAATGCTAAGATATGGCGTGTAATATATCAACCAACTCCTTACGCGTTATTAGATCTTTTGGTATCTATAGCTTATTTGAATCAAACGTATAGTACTCTTAGGCTTAATGGTATCTAAAACTCATTACTAATTAATTTAATAGTAGTTAATCGCTTGCTTCAATAAGACTTTAGTAATTTAATATGAAAATCTAATAGATGATTACACATAATGCTTCAGCAATTGAGGCTCACTTCGTTTAACATTATGTGAGAATTCTTACAAATTAAAGAACTTATGAGTGTATGAGGAATAACTTCACTCTCCATTTACCTTTCATTCTTCAAGTTTATTCTTTTAAATTCTCTCTATACGTTAGCCTATTTAAATAGTAATTTACAATTTAGTTTTCATATTTATTTATTTACTCTCAAGTGTTTTAAAATGTTGGTTAATTCTATATATCCATGTACGATGCTATAACAAGAAAATGTGCTCCCTTTATCCGCTTTGGCGGTAAAATCATTCTTGTTTATCCATGAATTTGGTTAGAAGAGTGTTCCAAAGAAATTGAAGCTATGACAAAACAAGTATTACGAACATTTTCAAGCAAAATTTCAAAATGATGCATAGAAGATTTAGGATGGTCTAAATTGATAGTGGCATTAGAAACCCAGAATCCGATTTGCTTTTCACAGTGACCTGGGCATATTTAGGTTGCAAGTTTTCACTTAATTAAGTCGTGTTGAACCAGCTCTTGTTTTTCATTTCTTGTCACTTTGATAAACCCGTGAGTAAAAGACGAAAGTATGGCAATTTTACACAAGTACAATGAACTGGAAGCCGTCCATTTCGAAGATACAATAAAAAGGCCCAGTTATCTTTTCGATCTTCCTAGAAGACATGGTGCTATGAAAAATAACAATATAAACAATAGTGCTTATGAGAAAAATGAAATAAGGTGGCTATTTTCTAATTAATAAATAAATAACATCTTAATTCGTTTTACTAAGTATGTAATTACAAAGAAATACAAAACAAAAAGTTCTATAACCACAAAAAAAAAAGATTTTTAAAGCATACAAATTAAAATTGCATACGTTAAAAGCGGCTATAGAAAATCGCAACTCTGGAATCTATTTACTAACTATGATTCTTGTGATGAACACTATGTCGGGCAAAACTCTCGAAATGTTATCAAAAGGTGGAATGAGCATTTCGCTATAAAAAATATAAAATAAAATATGGCCTGTTGGATAGATCTAGTGTCGCCAAACATGTTTTAGAAACTTTCGAAGTATTAATTTAGATAATTTTAAGTTCCTTAGATTGTCAATTCAAGAAATCAATTAAACAGCTTTGAGAGCATCGAAAGGAATTGAAGGGCTCGGGGCAATAAGGACCTAACCCACAGGAAGGTCTTACTAAACGTAATAATTACTGCTTGTGAAATCCATTTACAATATGGTTCAGTAACAATTGCACGAGTAAACTGCAATCACAGTAAAGCAAAACATCAACCATGCAGATTTACAGATTTTTAAACAATATAACATCACTTTTCTCAAAAACTTCAATTCATAAAGTCCTGATAAGGGGCCAATCCTAGAGTCTGTTCCGTTTGATTTATTGAATCTTATAATAAGTTTTATTTTTCCTGTTCCAGCTTCTAGAATTATCTCTTGTTGTGTTCTTTCTGGTTTTCCTAGAATTATCTCTAGTAATCTTTGAATGCCATCCCTGAATGGCTCCTTCTGGCTCATTCTAACCATTTATCTCGATCCCCTCTTCTCTTATGGCCTATACTATTATGTACTTATTGTTAGGTAAATTTTATGGTCAGTCGCAATCTTGCCATTGAGAAAGCATAATCTTCGAAATAAATATCCATCATTTCATATCTCGGATGTTTTTGGTTTTTTTTTTGTTATAAGGATTTTTTTCCTATGCACGCAATTCCACGCCACAGTTCCTTCTTATTTTTTAAAACAAAAAGATATTAAAAAAGCATTGAATTTATTTAGATTATTACTTTCTCGTAATAGAGAAGGTATTGTAATCGTCAAAAATTTTTGAGATTATGATGAATCTCGGCGTTTTAACCTTCCTAAGTCCTATACTCCCTTTTTTGGAATGTGTATTCGCATGCGTGTGAACACGATAACTCAAGAACGCAACAAGCTAGGTGGATGGAATTTGGTATCTAGTCCTTAAACCAAAATTGTAGATCTGTATCAATTTTTTGACCAAGTCTGTCAATCGTAGCCTACTTTACCTAAACACAAACTTCATTTTCTTCATATAAATATGACTTTAAATAAAGGTAAACCAATGAAAATTTTATATAGGCGTTTATAATGATCAACGACAACTAAATATCAAATTTCAGTCCGATCGCACCTGAGGTCCGCCCAAAAACTTTAAATAGGAACATTCGAATAGATGTCGTTGCATAGGATGTCTTTGGAAAAAGAAACAACTTTTGTATATAAAAAAACAAAAAACCCACACGTTTTTTTTCCAATCGGCTTCCATCAGGAAATAAACAATAAAAACTCTTTCAGGTCACGTGTTTGCAATTTGTCCTGTTAAATTTTTTTAAAAACATTTTCACGTCACGTGTTTCTTTCTGTTAAACATTTGGTTGGATAATACATACGCACAATCATTTTTGACCACACGAGATAAGTGACATTATGTGGGAATACAGAAAAAGTACATTCCCAATTTTTATCTTTAAAAATAAAAACAAAACCTTAAGCGATTATATTTGAGAAGAGTTTGAAGCAGTAATTACTATATTAACATAAAAACTCTCTGTTTAGCTAAGTTATATTCTCTAATAGTTCTTATCTTGTTTTCTGTGAATTCAGAATTTATGAAAGTGCTTAAACTTCGGAAGACAGTATCAAAAAAGTAGGTACAATCTATTAGTATATTTACTAAAATATTTTGCGACTGGCTGAGATCATTTAAACTTTAATAACAGATGGAAAATAATGAGTTCAGCTGGCTATAAACCTTTCTTATTTGCTTTATATGCGTCTACAATCGAATTCGCACAATATAAACACTATTACGGCGAAAGTTTAAATAGAAAGTGTTCTACTATTTACTGCGATCAAGATGGTGAGTTTTCTACAATGCAAATTTATAACTTATTAATAGAGAAATTGTGGTCAAAATTCGGCCCATGTTGCTCTTGCCATGTCAGAAGTTCCTTCATACATAAACAAAAATGAGATATTGATTAGCAATTACAATTAATTAAAAACTAATCACCGAGTCATAATTAAAACGTTATTACAGTCATTTACAATAGCAATAGCGGATGCTAATTTCTGTACATTACTTATTGTCTCCACCAGCTAATGTTTCTGAACATTCCCATTATACGTAAATGACCATAGCAGTTGAAAAGGACGTTAATACCAAACAAACCAAACTGTTGTACGTAAACTTTAAAAAGCGTTTTCGAGGTTTTAAAATATGAGCTCGTTGAAATTTTCACTTAATTTTCTGCAATCGCGCCAACTTAAAAAGAATTGCTTTATATTGATCATCTATGCATACATTGTAAGCAACAATACTGTATAAATGCATACAATTTTCAGTCATTTAGAACTTCTTGGCAAATTTGTTAGCTATGTTTAAACTATTTTATTAACTTATTTAGCCTTCTCTCTCTTCATTTACAATATACATCGTGGCTGTAAATCAAATTGAAACTGACGGTTTAATGTATTGTTCTTAATTTACCAAATCGAAATCAATTTTATTGCTAGTCCCATTAACGATTAAATACTTTCAAATGGGTCCGACTTTCCACTGACAACAATTCAAAGAATTTTAAGTGTTGCTTTTAATTTTGGATTCTTTAATTAAAATATAAATAATGTAATTAAGGGGTGGCATCTACCAGTAGCTGAAGTGTTCTTTAAAACGATAATGTGAGATGCTTGAATCTAATGAATCTTAGAAATGAATCAGAAAAACAAATCTAAGAATCGTTATCGATTCATTTTTCTCTAGCTATGGCAATTTAAAAGCGATCATTTAAAAGGCGATCAAAGCAGATTGGAATCTGGGCCATAGGGGACAATGATGAATTTAGAACGCTTGACCGATCCATCGTGCACTTTACAGATGGCATTCAAAGTATTCCAAATTTTCGTCGTCTTGTAAGTTCTTTAGAGTCTTTTGACTATTTTATGGTTAGCATTAGTGTTTTACATTTTTTTAAATTTTCGGGGATAACGTTCAATGACCTTCGTCAGATTATAACGGCTATTAAATTCAAAATAGGAAATATAATATGCAATAATAATATTAAAAATAAAATCTATAATTCATTTTTGATCGGTTTTAATGCTTTTTTTGTCACGCGTTCGAAACTTCGTCCTCTAGGTTTCCGTTTTCAGTTTCCCCTCCAGCTCTATCTCTGGTATTATTCAAGTCGAAAACGGTTACTCATAAAATTAATCTTGTGATTTTTTTATTATGTAAAAACTCTCTTTAGCTTTTGTCGAACATCTTGATTAAAAATCAAAAATTCAACCATAGCCCCCCTTATCTAAGAAAGAAGAGTTAAACTAAGTTATACAGGGTGAGTTTAATGTCGCCCACATCAAAGTTTAGCTGCCCGTAAAAGTACCAGTTTGAGAATATAAATGAAAGTAAAGTATCACAGAGATTAGTTGAAATGTTTGCTTTTATTTTTAGCAGGCAAACTTTGGGTGTTACATTAAATGTTCGAAATGACGTACTTTTTCGCTAATACAAAAGCGTGTTCATTTTACCAGACAAACTTTACTTGTTACAATAAATGTTCGAAATGACGTCCTCTTTCGAATTAGGGATTGTGGCCCCCTCGCTCGCCAGATTTATCATCCCCTGATTTCTTCCTATGGGGTTATCTGAAAGATGTGGTCTATGTGAATAATCCCCGCACGATTGATGAACTGAAAACGAATATCACAACGGCCATTTCTAACATCAGTACCACCATGCTTCGCAAAGTCTTACGAAATCTGGTAAAACGAACACGCTTTTGTATTCGCGACAAAGGACGTCGTTTCCAACATTTATTTTAACACCTAAAGTTTGTCTGCTAAAAATAAAACCCAACATTTCAACTGATCTCTGTGATACTTTACTTTCATTTAAATTCTCAAACTGGTACTTTTACGGGCAGCTAAACTTTGATGTGCGCGGCTTTTAACTTACCCTGCATTAGAATCGCGATGGTCTTCGTCGTGGCTTTCATGGTATTGCACCCATTAATTTTAGAGGAAAAGCCGTTCTGAAAACAAGGATTATGGTTGTTTTTTGAAAAGTCTAGGACAAAGAAAAATGAGGTCCTGATTTCCCATCATAGTTGAGATTCAAATACGATCAGGAATACCAGGAAATTTAATTTCATGCGAACTTTAAAATCATACTATATCGAGTCAGATTTAATTTGAGGAAAAATTCAATTAATATAAGTCAATTTTCTAAACATGCAAAATTGTGGATAATTAATTGAGCTTATGAATTGTATTAAGCTTACAAGTGGATAATTTTAATGTTTATCGAAGTCAGTTGTCATCTGCTGTTGGAATCGGCATATTTTAATTAAATTTAGATACGATTTAAATACCAATTAAAATCAGTTGAGGATGTTATGGTAATGCGGTAACACCCAATGTTAATTAAAAGCATTGTATTGTATTCGAAAAAAGCGGTCGTTCCATCGCAATTTTTTCGAATTTTTTGATTCCGACAGAGCATCAAAAAGTGAGTAAAAGTTATTAAGGCACACATGTCCTATCTATTCGGGAACATGACGGTTAAACTTAATCATTTTGGCCGGCTCGAAGAACCAAATGTAACTAACTGCTATTTTGTGGATGCTCCTGAACACATAGGACATGTGTGACTATTACAACGTTTACTTGCTTTTTAATACTCGATCCGAATTGAAAGTCAAAATTTAAAAAATTCAGAACGACCGACTTCGCAAATTCAGAAACGATGTTTATAACATCGTTGAAAATGAATCTAAGAAACCGCTATTTGTAAATTAGCTCATAAAATCCCCTTTTCACAATACGATGAAAAATTTTTAATACCTTCATAAAAATCAATCAAGAAAAGCTTTAAAAGCCTGATGTGCTTAGAATATTTGCCGACGTATTGGAAGAATACTCTAAATTAGAATTTAAGATACAATTAAATTATTCCCGGGAAATTTCAGAACAATTCCCTGCATTGGTTAGTAACAAAATACATTTATGTTTTACTATAATTTATGCTCTTAAGATTTAGTGTATGTAATCAAACGCAATTACGTGTATGCTTTATTTATATAAAATGGCTGAATGTTCCATTTACGAGAGTCAGAACGTTTATTTGTAAGCCACAAGTAGCCCTTTTTACAGAAACAAACCCAATGATGTCAACAACAATAAAGACCGGATCGAGCCGTGACCATCGAGAAAGAAGGCCTCCGCAATGAAATTGAATACATTGTTACATCATCACAGATAGTGCAAATTCAGGGCTTATTATTGGTAGAAATACGAATAACAATGCACTATCTATGTGATGCAACATTGTATTCAGTTTCACTGCGGAGGCCTTCTCTCTCGGTGGTCACGATCGAGCCTTCTATAAGCGCGATAACACAGGCATATGTCTAAAGAATTGCCTGGAAAAGTCTACACTTATCATCGTGCACCTATGTCTGGTAGCTATTCAGTAAAGTATAAGAAAATAATTTTTTAGCTCTCATGGAATTATAGGGACTTTCTTTGGCAGTAGAATTTCAACAGAAAGTTATTAAAATAAATATCTTAAATAGGGGCTTCATTATTCTTTATTGTTGTTGACATCATTAGTTTGAATGTGCGTCCACAGTATTCATCGAGAACTATGCCTGGTGCTTATCAATTTCTTAGATGCGTTTGAATAGCGAAACGCACATAGATGGGTCGATCCAGTCTTTATTGTTGTTGACATCATTGAACAAACCTAAAATTACTAATATTCATTTCTATAAAATTACTTTAAAAAGATGTTTCGGTATTTCCCAGTGTTTAACAAGATTCTTTTTGGAAGGGCTGCAAAAAATGGTAAAATAATCCACGTAACTTCTCTTTCTTCATTTTGTTATTCCAGAATTATCTCTCTATGTGAAACTGAAGCTTATAGTATTGGTCATGGGTTAGATGCCAAACCCTTTGGTCCTGGTAACTCCATCATCCTAGGGGGTATCATGATTCCGTCAGGATTCGGCACCTTGTCAATCAGTGACGGCGACGTTCTGAGCCATGCCATTGCTGATGCTCTTCTGATGGCAGCTGGCGCCGGAAGTCTCCAATCCATGCTACCGGAACTAACACTCCTCACCTCCGGATCACGAACGATAGATGCTTTGCGAGGAGTAGTTGCTAAACTTGCCGAAGCCGGATTGGAGCCAGTAACCATCGATGCATGTGTGGTAAATCTGGTTTTTTCGATAACTTTCAATTAAAATAATAATTAGTTCTCCAGTCGCTGAGCATGACATAAAAAAGGGTGGATTTTAAAATTTTCTGGTATCAATTTAATTAAAATAGAAATTATTGAAATTTAAAAGTGAATAACTTCATTTAAAACTTCATTTCTTCGACACGCTTTGCCCGATAAAGATATTGCTCCTTTCCAAGTTATTATCAAGCAAATGACCATAGGTAAGTACGGACGAAAATGAGCATATAAGATACTTTGTAAATTTACCTCGAGACATTGGAGAGAGATAAATGTGTATATGTCATAAGCTACGTAACAGCATACACAGCGATTATTGTTTAGGAAATGTAGATGTTAATCTCAATAACAGACTGATTCATGCTATTTTACTGAGCTTAATGAGTTGACCAAGATATTGCATTGTCTATTGGCTTTTACTCTATGGAACAATTTCATTATCGAGCAACATAATTTATTAAATTTAATTAAGACATAAGTGAAAATTGTTAGCTGGAATAATCATCCTCATTATTTCCTTTTCTCTTACTTTAGGAAGTACAATCATTTAATCTTCAACCCTGGATATACGACATGCAACTGGTGCTATCGAGAGAATTACACCTTCCCCTAGGGCTTGTAAATATCAGAATGGTCTTTCCTGAAAGTGTGACTTTATTTGGCGGAAAGCAATACCTTGCAGCCTCTGCAACTGCTCTAGTTCGTAGGCGAGACGATTATTTTGATTTAGGTTGGAACAATCTCTCTCCATTGCCGTGGTATGTGCAACCAATTGGAGTAAATAAACTTGTTGTAGAAGGCCGACCTAAATTAAATGGAGACATTCGTGGACCTACAGGAGTCCCCGTATTACCGATTGGTAGAAGCGGACTTATATTAGATAAAGAACCTAGTGAAATTGATGGAGGTCTTAGTCTAGGTAATCTGGGGTATTTATCAAGTACTTTGAAGACCTATGAAGGGCCGCAAGAACCGATTGTATTTTCTAGAGACCATTCTCTGAACAGTATAGCCACTATTCCAAAAATTTTGAAAGACTATGAAAAACTCCAAGAACTCCTTGCTTATTTTAAAGACCTTCCTCTAAGCAACAGTTTGAAAGACTATGGAAAAATCCAAGAACCCTTAGTATATTTTAAAGACCTTCCTCCAAGCAACAGTTTTAAAGACTATGGAAAAATCCAAGAACCCTTAGTGTATTTTAAAGACCTTCCTCCAAGCAACAGTTTTAAAGACTATGGAAAAATCCAAGAACCATTAGTATATTTTAAAGACCTTCCTCCACGCCGTTTGAAGGAATCTAGAAGACTCCAAGAATCCACTGCATTTACTAAAGACTTTGATCTGCCTAATATAAGCACTTTATCAAATGGTCTCAAAGATTATGAAAGAATTCAAAAACCTATTGCTTTTTCTAGAGGTTCTATCTTGGGCAATATCGGGAGTTTACGAAATGATTTAATGGATTATGGAAGATACCCAGGGCTTGCTAAAGGGCTTGTTGTTGGCGATTTAGGTATGTTTGCAAATAGCCCATGGACTCCTACAACAGACCTCCAATGGATATTTGGGTTTGATGATGAAACTGAAGACAATGGTTTATTGAGTCTCTTAGGACTTGATAATAATGACTTCGGAGCGAAACGTAATAATTTAATATTAAAATTAATTCCATGGCCGAAGAGCTATATGGGAATAAGCGGATTAAAAAATACGATAATCTAAATGTCTTTATTTTAATATTTTAAGAGAAATGGTGTTTCACAGTTTTAAAAATTGTACAAAAATCATTATAATTTGACAATTTCTTATATGTTATTAACAATTGTTTTTAACATTTGGAATGTATTTAAACTATAATAAAAATAGGCAATTGTCAATGAAAGTTAATTCGAAGCCTTAACTGATATATGAATTGGTTTTATCATAAGAACAGATACAATTTAAAAATCACAACCAGGAATTGTTGGTAAACGTTAAGAGGCCAGCTTAATTTATTAAAATTGGATAGAACGAACAGAATATTGCCAAGAACACTACAAAAACTGATCATCTAAAATACAAACAGATATTTTCCTATTCCTGGAAGATCTGATAAAAAATTTTATGTTCATTTCAAATTTGTAAATTAAGATTTCAGAAGCTAATAAAAGCAGGATTTTGTACTATTTTTACGAGGTGCGATCAAAAAGTTCCGGGACTGTTTGCGCATCTCGCCAACAAATGGCAGCAAAAGTCCACAAATACAGCCCTAACATTCATAAATCAGATTTTCAAATGAATTTGTTTTATGTGCGTTGGGGACTGAGAAAATACTGCTATTGTGAACATGCGTGTGAGGTTATCTGGGATTTATCATGGACATTAAATTTGAGAACGAGCAAATTCGAGCAACGAATAATCTGAGGGAGGACGTTCGGCGAAAGTGATCAGATCTGTAGCGTGAAAAAAACTGGATGCTCCACCAAGACAATGCACCCTCTCAACGAACTCTCCTGAGGCGTGAGTTTCTTGCGAAAACATGATTTTGCTTCCACACCTTCCTACTCGCCAGATTTGTCTCCTGCAGACTTTGCTCTCTTTCCGAAAATGAAGATCCAGTTGAAAGGGCGCCGCTTTGATAGAATTGAGCAGATCCAGTGAGAAACGCAGACAACACAAAAGACTTCCAGGACACATTCCTATAGTACCAACATTCAAAAGTAAAAAAATCAGGAGATCTATACACTACACGGATTACACCGGAAATAAGGTAACCAGAAGTTTGAGCTAACCAGAAGTCATACAAACCGGCATGGAGACAGAAAAATCCAAAAAAAACGGCACAAGTTTGGGCTTTTTCTTGAATCCTTATAATACAAAGAAATTCTTTGGTGTAGCTTTTTTTTTTTAAAAAAGCATCAATTCGTTTGGAAAATATTTTTTTACTCTTATTTCTACAGCCTTTTCGGTACGATTTTTGAAATTAAATGACTGATGTGGTATATTCGCTGTAACATGTGGAATGACATGAATTGCTGTATCATGGTTACTATGAAAGGCGCTATTTTTGCTACCCAATTCAACACGCCCAAAAGTGGTAGTATTTCTCTGTTCTTGGAGTTGTAATCGTTAACTGGAAATCGTAGAACACAGCCAGGGAATACGGAATTTTTCAACTAATTTATTTACTGAATAAAAATTCGGGAGATTTTCCTACTTAAATCGAGAAGGCGGGACATTGGTCTATAAATCGGGAGACTTGGCAAGTATGCATTTCTAAAGTGGCAGGAAAGCTGGAGTCATTATATGGCTTCGCAATGTACTATTTTGAAGGGGAAACTGTGTAAATGTATTTAAATAAATTATTTCTCTTTAAATGAACCAATCCCGGAACTTTTTTAGTGTACCTCGTAAAAGTTTTATTCCTAAATTCTAATAACCATGCTAATACTAAGCTCATTTCATTAAAATGGTTATTTTTAAGTTGAAAATAACACTCAACATACGTAACCTGAGTATTCATAAAAATATTTAATGTATAAAGCATCCAAAAGTTTTAAATCCAATGTCAAAGGAAACATGAGAGCACATTAATGCAGTGAAAAAAATTAAGCTCAATAAATGATGTTAAAAACTCGGAAAACAACGTTAGACTAGCTGAAAATGTTGTTTAATGGAAATATTTTGCTATACACAGTATGCTTAAATAGTGCTACAGCCTAAATAAATCTATATTTTCATTCGATCAAGTTCCGAATAGACGATTTTGGAGGTCCGATTTCGGAATGGCCTCGAGTACCCTTGTAACAGCAATTTTCTCAGAATCTTCAAGTAGACATTTTTAGTTTTCGTAAACCATTAAAAATAATCGCGTAGTGCCAATTTTGGATAATAGTAGTTAATGATACAATTCTTCATAAACGCTCCAAAACATCCAAATAGAATTCGCTTGGAACCGTTTTATCCTCTGGAACTACGTCCCGATGAACACTGCTTTTGGAATGATAAAAACACTTAAGTATGATTTTGATTCGCGACTTTGGGCTCTACGACCTAAGTCTTGCTTAGTTGATATACAGAGTGTCCCAAATTGATGTATACACTCTTTGAAACGTTATAGCTCAGCAACGATAGAAAAATAAGGTTTGTTGTATATGATCAAGAAGGCGCTGGAAAAGAATAGCAACACGTTCATTGTTTGAGAAATAAAAATATAGGTTACCTTATCTATGGATAACAACATCAATGGAAACACAACAGAGTCACAATCGCACGTCCACAACACGATAATTTATTACGCCTGGATACGTATTTCGGACGCTACGCGTCCATTTTTCGACAAGGCTAGTATTACAGAGTGCCTCAGACCTATTTATACATATTAAGGACCAATCAGGTTCCTTTTACATATTGACAGTGCAATTACATAGATTATAATAGGAAGCAATCAGATTCCCTTCTTTATACACATGACAAGTTCAAAAAAATTAAATTATACGCATAAGTTAGAGATAAGCCAATCAGGAGTCTGGTGAATCCAGTGAAACGAGTCAAGTCCAATCCCGGAAATATTCCGAGGTAGTCGTCCAGGGGCACTCCCATCCGAGTAGACACCTAGGGAAGTCACAAGGAAATCCAAACAGTAAGAAACATCACGTGTACTTCCAGGGCCGGTCATCATAGAGAGCAGGCAAATTCAAGTTACTGCACGAGTTTTAGCAGATTGTCCCATCCATTCAGGTCCAAATGACCATGTCACCGTTAAGAAGGTGTTTCCCTTCTCCTTGCAAATTTCCAACGTCTCTAGAAAATTGAGCTTCTCCCAGTCGTACGTTTTGTTGAGCGAAGGCCGAGGCCTCCGAATTGCACATGTGCATGTGCCTAAGATGCTCCTTGATCCTGGCACTCACTTTCCTCCTAGACTGCCCAATGTAAAAGAAGCACACGTCCTACAGTCCAATTTATATACATCTGAGCTCTGGTCCGGTGGTATCCGATCCTTAGCAGATCCCAGGATTCTCTTGATCCTTTAAAGCTTTTATATGAAATCTTGTGTCCGAATCTTCTGGCTATCTTATCCATACTGAGTTGTCTATTGTATGGAATGATCAACATTTGACTTTATCATATTTTAGATGTTACCCGTAGGCTTCGCACTGCCCATGACTTAGCCTTTCTTAGCTATATATTTCTAGGAAATCCTTAAAATAAGCGTTTGAAACTGAAGGCTTCAGGATTGGTTTTATACCTTTTCCTCATGTACTAAGAACCTCTTTGTAAACAATATTTTTTGTCTTTTCTTCTGGCTGAAGGATGATCAGACTGTCAGGTGAGCTGACTCTGGAACAGGCTACGTACACTTGGCCATGGGAGAAATAGTCACTTCTGAGGTCTACGCCAGCCATCTTGAAACCCTGGCCTTGTGCTTTGTTGATAGTCATGGCGTAACATACCTTTACAGGGAAGTACTTCAGCTAGTTGGCGGACTCTGTATACAGGGTGCTTTCGAATAACGTGTACAATCTTGCGGGGAGGGGGGGGTGATGATACAGGGATCAAATCTAAGCAACATTTCCCTCTTTCATTTTTTTCTCTGGGGCATTGTTTTTGAGATAAAAAATGTTGGACGTCGCGTAGACGTAATATGCCACTCAATCCGTGCTTCTGGAACACGTCAAAATCATGGTCATTCATGTAATAAAAAGAACAAAAACACATTGCATACCGTACAATAATGTGACTTTTTTTTTGAAACAAAGAAATGTTTTACAATAAGTGTTCAAATTGACTCCCTCTGGCATGAATGCAAGCTTCATAACGTCGCCCCATGGACTGACGTACACGTTCAAAAGTTCCTGGTTCTTCGCGAATCTGGTCCGCAGCCACGGCGATTCTGGCTACCAGCTCTTTATCGGATCCCACAGTTGTCTCGTATATATAGAAAATGGAGGGGAAAAAAGAAAGGTTTTTTTTTAACTTTCTTTCTCTATGTTCGTATACCAATGTCATTAAGTGTCCCCACAGAATCCAAACAACTGTTTCCTGCAGGTAGGATTTCAACATTTTTTAATCTCAAAAACAATGCCCCAGAGAAAAAAATGAAACAGGGAAATGTTGCTTAGATTTGATCCCTCTATCACCCCACCCCAAGTTTGTACACATTATTCGAGAACACCCTGTCTTCAGAGACAGCCAAAAAATGTGTACACACTTCAGCAAAAAGAAAAACTATCAGTATATAAAAGCTGTAACACTAAATTCATACAGGCATCAAGCGATGAATATAAGTCCTCTTTGATTTGTACAATTACGACAGCTGTTCAAAGTGATTATCATAAGCATTGAGATATTTTTAAATACGGCGAACAGTTGCTCCTATCCATTTCCTAGCAAACTCTTATAAGTAATCTCCTATGTCCACGTGGCAACTGTGGCAATGTCTTTTATCGGGATCGTCTTCATTCAATACATGTAATAATATTGGGGTGTAAGTTTTCGATTTTGCTGTTACGGAGAAAATTATAGATGATATTAAATGCGTATAGATTTTTTTGGCGGACTCTGTAGAAAATAAAAGACACAGTGTATTCCCGCGCGAAAGACTTGCACCATTGTTGATGCTGCTTCACGGAACAATTGCAAAAATCTTCATTAACGGCTGGCAGAAATCCCATTCAGCAAACGTCACAATTTTTTAAGGCTGGCAGAAATCCCATTCAGCTCCAGTTAAGTTGAATTTTAAAAATAAACTACAATGGAAAGGAAGGAAGAAAAAATAAAATCCTTTCTTAGCGAGCACCTAGAAGCTAAGAGAAATATATTTGCCAAATTTCAAGTTTATAGGCTTCATAGTTCTGGAGATTTCGTGATGAATCAGACAGTGAGTGGTATTTATCGATTGATTCAAGTGTGGTTGCTTGCAGTATTGCTTGCTTTCTGGTCTGTTTCCGGATGAGATTACTTATCAAGTCTTCACCGTATCTATTGCTGGCTGCATAGATTCTAATCATGGAAAACTCCTTCTCTCTCTCTCTCTTGTTTGCTGAGGGGCAGGTTAAAAGCTTTAATGACCATCTGTCTGAAGGCAGATATCTTGTGTGGAAAGCAGTGATTTGAGTAACTATTGGTGGGAACTTAATTGGTCCTTAATATGTATAAACAGCCCTGAGGCACTCTGTAATATTTAGTCTTGTTAAAAAATGGACGCGTAGCGTCCGAAATACGTATCCACGCGTAATAAATTATCGTGTTGTGGACGTGCGGTTGTGGCTCTGTTGTGTTTCCATTGACGTTCATTGTTGTTCATTTGCTTATAAACCAAAATGGCGGTGAGACTTTCATTGAACGTAAATGGATACTGAAGTATTATTGGAAAGTGGAGAATGTTGTTGAGGTTCAACGACGTTGGAGGGTTGAATTTGGTACACCACCGCCAACAAGGGTAACAATAACAAAACTCGATCACACATTCAGTCACAGATACGTAGATAGGACCAAGGGGAAGTGCTACGGAGTCCCTGCCTCGATCTCCCGATTTAACCCCCCTCTTTTGGGGAACTTTAAAGAACACGGTCTACACCATAAACCCACAAACACTGACGGAGTTAAGAGATCAGATTGAACATTCCATCAATGATATTCTATTAGCTACAATCCAGTCGGTATGTCTCTCTGTTCGACGTCGGTGTTAGGAGTGTACTATGGCAGAAGGTGGACAGTTTGAACATGTACGGGCTTAAGGAAGTTTAGGGAAGGAATAAAATATTTCTGTCTCATTTCGTTGCCGAGTTGTAAGGTTTCAAAATGTGTATACATCAATTTGGGACACCCTGTATAATCCTGTAAACGTCACATATTACCTTTCGAATAGCATAGCAGCTTTCGAATCCATGAAATGTTCCTTCGTTTAAAACATTCAATTAAAAACTTTACAAACCATATCTTTAACGAATTCAACTGCAATCATTCATAAGGTAAATTTGAGTCGGCAGAAATGAGATCATGCACTTTCTGGAAAAGTTAACATCCCCTGGACCGTTTTAGAAGCGTCTGAACCACTGAGTAACCACTTTATTACAGGCTGGAGTTAAACCGCCATTTAAAATTTCAAACTAGAGAATTGTGATCATTTTTTTATTATAATATAAAAAAGAAACATAATCTTGTTCCATGCCTCATAACCGTTATTACGAATGAATAAAGAATGAATTTCTGCAGCAAATGAAAATAAACCTCTGCTTCCAGGCTTTCGCGATGGAATCCCGCAGTTGGCATGGATGTTTGTGCTTATTCTTTCTAATCCCTACTAACAGCCTCCAATCTGTATTTGGTCAGCGTGGAAGCTTACAGGCCAATTTCCCTTCTATTTGACCATGCTTTCTCTGGAATAATTTGGAGGAGACCTGATCCTGCAGTGGATATACACGTTGTTTTGTACTGAAGGTAGACAGAGAGTTTTGGAGAGAGCCCCGAGAGGATCCAGCTTTATCAAGACAAATGCTTTATCAGCATGGTTCTGGCGCTTCTTCTGCTTATATGAGCTGGTTTTCTGACATTCACAGAAGACATTCCATGGAGTACTTGAACATTGTGGCCTAGCAAGTCCATCTAGCAATGCTGCATTTTCTTCCTGCATGCAGCATTGTTGTAGCTTCTTCGTGGACGACAATGCTACAGTTTATCGCGCTCGGTTGGTTCAGCAGTGGTTTAGCGTTTAACGAAGATGACCATTTACCTGGCAGCTCCAGAGCTCAGATCTCAATCCCAAAAATAATGATTGGGACATGTTGGAACGACACATCCGACAGCTAGAACATCTTCCAAAAACTCTGGGAGAATGTCTGGTGAACGCCTGGTCTTTTATTGACTTATAATCGCTTCAACACCTTGTCTATGCCAACCCGCAGACATGCTATAATTCTGGCCAAATGGGGTCCAAAAATTTTAAACATACGTTTCTAATTCTAATTTGCATAGAACTAAATGATTTCTCGTCTTCTTTGGTCAAGAGACCCTGTTATTCGTGCATATTTTCAATTCTTCGATTGCATTCTTCCATTCGAATAGCCTTTTCGAATTCATATTTCCTGATCTCTCATGCAAAATGTTTGTTTGATTTTTACTCAAGTAATATCGTGTTTATGAAATGGCATAGGAGTTATTTTATGAATCATTTTGAGTATTCGACATTCTTATAAGTGTATTTGAATTTGCACATTATATTAATTAGAGTTAGAAAACATTTGTTCAAATTAATTTTTCTTTCAGATAATTCATTTTCGTAAATATATAAAAGTGCTTTGTTTAAAAAAGGGCATATTTATTTGTTTGTTTGCTCTCGGTCCACGATTTTCGTCTACTACTGTTTAAAAATAAGTATGAATTATGCAAGGGTAAAAAATAATAACTATTATTTAATTATACAATAAAACAATTAGCTGCATATTTACACGTGATGGCAATAAAACTAAATAATATTAAATGTATTTAGACTTCATCAAAACGGGAAAATAATGCCAGTTTTTTTTAAATCGCTCGATCTTGAAATACATGTTTGTTTGAATACGTGTAAGCTTATGTTCGTATTATATATTATTTTTATATTATTTTAAAGAGCTAATTTCGCTTTCCACACATAAAAAATAAACATTGAATTTATGTTTTACCGTTAACTTATTTTCTATTTAGGCTATTGAATTAATGATAGAAAAGAAGCAGATGAGAACGGTTTTCTTGTCAGAGTTTAAACTGGTCATAGAGCAACGCAGGTGACTCGCAACATCAATAGCGTATTCGACCTGGAAACCATCAACAAACGTACATCAGAAATGCAACGTTGATTTTAAAAAATTCCCATAGAAATGAGAGCCTTGAAGACGCTGAAGGCCGTGGGCGTCCGATGGCAGCCGACAACGACGAACTGAAGGCTTTGGTCGAAGATGATCCATGCAAAATAGTTCGAAAGCTTGGTGGAGATTAAGGCATAAATCATTCAACGGGTTCGATCCACATAAAGTAACTGGGAAAGACGAAGAAGCTGGACTAATAAGTGCCCAAATGAAGTATGTTCTATCGTTCTTTTGCGCAAGAAAAATGATCCGTTTCTTGACCGTATTGTAACGTGTAACGAAAAATGAACCCTTTATGACCTGTTTATGATCACCAGCGATATTCACAATGAAGTGACAAAACACTTCCCAAAACCAAACATGCACCAACAGAAGGGCGTGGTGACTATTTTGCTGATCGTCCTAAAACGATCACTGCGGAGAAGTATTGTCAGCAAATCGAAGAGATGTACCAAAACCAAAGCGGCACATGTCCGGCATTGATTAACAGAGAAAGTCTCATTATCTCTGCACGGCAACGCTCGACCGAACGTCTCAAAAGTAACTGCAGAAGTTGAAGGAAGTGCAATAAAATTCCACTTCATCCATCATATTCACCAGACTTCTTTACTTCGAATAATGCCTTGCAGGAGAAAATCTTCGAACACCAAGATTCTGCCAAAGATGGCTCTAACTCGCAGGAATTTTATGCTACTTCGAATAAATGGACAAATTTCTTTTGGCAGAAATGTGTTGATAAACGGACAGCAGATTCTTGAATAAGCAATATGGTGGGCTATTAATGAGCCATAGGGTTTTGGTTAAAACTACAAACACCGAATGCTACCGAATGCACCATGACTATTTTGAGAAGAATATTAAGATAAGAAGCAATCGATTTATCTAAACAAGAAATTAATCCACCGAGGAGGGTAAGGAAAATAGCGGAAGTCGTAAGTTTATTTTTTACCCCTTTTATCGGCACTTTTTAACATCAATTTTGCATCAAAAGTTGATTTTCTCGAACATAGTATTTAGCAAATGGAAAAGAACTCTATCTTATTTCGTTTCTCATCATTTCCGATTGAATGATATCACTTCTTGGAAAAAAACAGAGTTAAAGATCATGTGAATGCTACTCCCGCAACTCCGACCCCACTGGAAAAAAGTGGCCAAAACTTAATGTTGATCTTGCCTACAGGAATCTGCATATCGAATTTCATTCTTTTATACCTAAGTACCAGATAGACCAGATGGTCCCCTCTAACTCCCTCCCTTGTAATTCCGAACCCAGTGAGCCAATTGAAAAAAAATAAATAGTGAAGTCGGATATGCACATGGTAAGCTACATACCGAATTTAACCTTCTACCTCAAAAACCGTAGAAAATATGAAGGAGGACAGGCGGACATTGTAAAACCAATAAGGCGCTCCATTCTGCCGCTACTTAATAATCCTGAAAAAATATTAGATAATCAAGTTTCCTTCGACAAAGATCATTTCCTCTATTCGAAATTTTATAAGTCATCAGTAAGCTCATTCTAAAGCCTGATTGGTGAGTATTTTCCTGTTGTATTATATGTTTTAATTATAGTCCCTCATTATCTTGTACACCGTGAAAATGGTGTTAACCAAAACCTGTTGGTGCATTAAATACTATATCATCTTTGCTCATTCAAGAACTTGTCCGTTTTTTATTGACCTTTTCAGCGATGGATATCCTGAAATGGGTTCAATTTAATGGTTTTCATTTCGATGAATAATGTTAAAGTGAAAGGATTTATCGACATTATTTTCCTGCCAATCTAATAAATACGATTATTATTCGCTTAAATTCGTAAAATGGTCGATTTTTCTAATTTTACGAAGTGTTCAAAACGTATCGAATCTTTGATCGGCAAAATTATATGTATTCATATACAAGTCATTTACTCTAATTTCTTCCAAAATACCCGCTTGGTAAAGCGACTCCGTCATTGTTGAAAGCGCTTCTGAACGCATCTGTCGAATGGTGCTCAGCAGAACATTAGTATTTTGCATAATATACTCACTTGATTCAAACCGTGTCCCTTTCAGCAGAATTTTCAATTTAGGGAATAGCCAAAAATCACACGGAGCCACATCAGGCGAGTAAGGAGCCTGAGAAAGAATAGGAATGCTGTGTTTGAACAAAAAAGTCTGAAACAGATGCGAAGAATGGGTTCATCATGACATCGTCCCCAAAAGCCTGTTGGCTCTTGCGAATGGTTTCTGCTTGTGTGTCGCCAAGCTTTTGGTAAAATTTGATGCAATTTCGCTGCTCAACTCGTTCCGTCATTTTCGCAACAATTCAGAATCCGACAGGCGGTCGCTCATGTCCTCACTCATACACCGATTACCAGGGACGAACGTCACCTGCGGGCGGAAAAAAATTCACGCGTTCTCATGAATTTCTCCTTCACGTCCCCATCGAAAGAGGGCTTCCGCGGGAAAAATTAAGGTTCGATATTTTTTGAAACACACTTCGTATATTCCCATGTAGAGATTGAACAATCAACAAGAAATTAATCCTCGCGAGGAAGGTATAAGAAAGTAACGGAAGCCCTGAGTTCATCTATTTTTACTAATTTTTACCCCTTCATTTGCACTTTTTAACCCCCGCCCAATTTTTTTTTTTTAACAAAAAGTTGATTTTCTTGAACGTAGTATTTAGAAAATATAAAAGAACCCTATCTTCTTTCCATTTTCATCATTTTTATCGAATGATATATCACATGCCTTATGGTGTCATAGTTTCAAAGGCCAAGTGACTGCATCCCCACAACATCGATCGACCTCGGTGGCTCAGTGGTTGCGTGATCACTTCTGATGCCCGAGGACGCGGGTTCGACCCCGGCCGAGGACGACGAAGATTTTTTCAGGGTGAAAATCCTGAGATCACGCACTTCTTTCGGAAGGGAAGTAAAGCCGTTGGTCCCGTGTAGTCGTTTGCGACGCAAAATTTGCGGCCCCTATAACGCCGCCCTGAAATGACCATGGCAATTGAAAAGGACGTTATTACCAAACAAACCAAACCAAACCAAACCAAACCACCACTTTGACCCCACTGGGACAATTTGACCTAAATTTTATAGTAATGTAGATTTTGCCTAAATGAATCGAAATTCCACTCTTTTACATACTTAAATGCCATATAGCTCACTTGGTCCCCTCTAACTCCCACCCCCCGTAATTTCGACTCCAGTAGGCCAATCAAAACCAATCTAAATAGTGAAGGTGGACATGTCCATAATAAGCTACATTCCGAATTTCAACCTTCTACCACAGCGTATAGAAGAGAATCTCTTCTATACGCTATGCTTTTACCTTAAAAAAATCTTGAAATTATGAAGGCCACAGACAGACAGACGGACATTGTAAAACCAATCAACTTTTTTTCAATATGATATTCGTGTTCAGCACGTTAAATTCATTCAAGATTGGGTACTTTCACCTAAGAAGTAATTTCATTGTTGCTAAGTGTATAAGTGTTGCTGCTAATAAGAATTCAATAAAAAAACAGTACTATCATAGAAATTATCCTAATTAATTAAGGCCTTCTCATATGGCCTTAATAATCGCTTATTAAAATTGTATACAGAAGAAAGTAGAAAAAATAATCAACTGTCCTATAAAATCTCTTTAAAATGCTACTAATTTCTAATCAGTATATGTCAATCTTTTGACAATCTTGCTGATTTATACTCAATACGTGTAAGCTTATTTAGAACCTTATAAGTCATTTGTGCAGCAATATAGTAATATCATAGTCGCGTATTTGGGAGAAGTAGGAGATATGTTACCAGTCCGCTTATCAATAATTTGAAATCTTATCTCTAAAATTTCATTCAAAAACATCGCCATCTTCTCGTATATGCCAGAATTCTTCCTGATACTAACTGCCACAAGAAATCATATCGAAGGCTTATGGCACAAGAAGAAACACTGTTGAAGACTTAGCCATTGAAATGTAAATCTACAAAACAAAAGGTCATGAAACATTTGTTTTGTGGATTAGTTGTTTCTCTTTTGTTCTTTCTTGTGTTCAAGTGTCCATAGTTTTTTGGCTTATTGTTTTATAAAAACTTACTGGTTTAACAAAGATGTTAAAAACACCATTGCAATATAAATAATAAATTGAAATCCTAATTACATTTTGCAAGAGGGATTTTTTTCCAATTAGAATTGTTCGATTTGATATTATAAGAATTAAACTGTTTAAGTATAAATTCTAATCTTTAAGATACTCTGAGTCACTGCTCCAATTTAGAAATAATAATCTAAATTTATCTAAATTAACTTCCTGTTAAAATTTACGATTTTTTTTCTGCTTTCCGTATAACTTAATTGTCTTACTTTATTTTTATCGGTTTCTCTTAAAAGTTAATAAAAGGAAAAACATTTCTTCACAAGAAACACATAAAATCAAGATTTTTCAGTTCTATCATTTCTATCTAAATATAGCATCCATTCTTTCAATATGAAAACTGAGACATTGAAGCAAGAAAAGTAAAAGAACTTGGAAAAACAATAGAAATTTTAAAAATAAATCGGGATTCATCAATCGAGCTTTCTTTCTCGATAGAATTTTTGTTACTGAGAATTCCCTTTTAAATATGGAAAAATTTGCGGATGGTGTCCATATATAAAAGCAGCGAGAAGTGCGCGAAGGAAACAAGAAGGAAGAGGCCAAAGAGGTCGCAAACCCAATCAATAGACGGGAGAATCATTCACTTTTCGCCGCCACAATGGGAAACGGGCTCCTTCGATTTTTAACGAACATACTCCTGATGTAAGTTCTCTGAACCATATAACTCTCTTTACAATTTATACCATTTGGTCCCCACATAATCTGGGGCATCCATCGTATACAAACTTCTTGCTTGATGTAATCGAAATAAAAGGCAAGAGAAATTTTAACATTGCATAAATTTTAAAAATTTCTTAGCATAATGAATAAAGATTTGCTACAGAGCGTTAACGTAACCGTTGCAATAAAAATAAACCGCTCAAAGATTTTAGGCATGTGATTTTTTAATCATTTTAAAATTTGTGGAGATGTTTGATGAAACGATTAGATGCTTGCATTCAAGAGAGATAGAGGTTAGGCCGCCCGGAGAGATCCTTGGGTTACCCCCTTCCCACCTCGAGTAACAAAATAATACGCATCAAACTTGCTGAAACAAAACTGTAAAATGTACAGTTTTAGGGTAGATGTACCAGTAGTTGATAGTGCACCAGTAATTGACAATTCACAATTTAAAGGCTTTTAATAAAATAATAAGGCAAGAAAAGGGACTGGTGTTGCCACCTCGTATTAAACAATGTATTAGGCTTCCTAGAAAAGCAAAAAACTAGGAACTTTGCTCCCTATTATGGCCGCAGACACATGTTGATTGGTCAATGCCTTACCGAGTCGAAAAAACCTTGCAATGAACCACTACGCGAGGGGTTAATTACTTGAATTTATTTCATGAATGTTATGCAATATTTGTTACTAATTTTACGTGAACCTTTTTGTGTGATCAGTGGTCATTATTTTTAGTAATAACAGAATTTCTGATGACCAATTTGTTAACTGTTTTCATCCACCGTCAACTACTAGAACCCACATATGTAGGGTCACTAGCAACTGACATAACCTGTCAATTATTGATAATTTCTGTGTTTGAAAAAAAAAACGAACAAAAATATACTAATGCAATATAGAATGTAGGGTAATGATAATAAAGAAAACATGTTTTTAAGTGTAACTTCCTAATTTCCAGTAATTGATCTACAGCAGATGTGTCAATTATAGGAACTTGCTTGTCAATTTCTAGATCACCCAATTCTAGGCCCTATTCGCCGATTCTTTTATTGGTCCTGAATTTGTCACAGAGACGATCAAAAGATAGCCCAGGACAAGTTATCTTCCAAGAAGAAAACTACTATTCTGTTTACTATGATAAGAAGTAGCATTTGCAAGTAGGTGAACAATCGTCAAAAATCAATTTTTTCGACCAACAATTTGTTGGCCAAGATATAATGATATTGAACTGCTGGAAAACACGTTCATTTTCTATGGTTCTTGTACTCTACATGGAAGTGGACTGATTTTATTTATTATTTCAAAGGTGAAAAATATAAGTGGTCTATATGAACAACTTAGTTTTTAAAAAGCATAATTTTAGTTAATGTTAAATACTTTAGTCATTCTTAAAAATGCTTGATTTCTTCAGCTACTTTTGAATGTTATCAATTTTTTTGTAAAAATATTTAATAAAAATGGGTAATTAAAATATTGTCAATTACTGGTGAAACTGCCTGTCAACTTCTGGTGCATTAACTGTCAACTACTGGTGATTCATGCATAGGTTAGGAAAACATTTAATTACTTAATAGCTTTTAAAGATATAATAATTGTTTAGAAATTGGCATATTCTGCACTATATTTGCAATTTAATGGTATAACTAGAAAAATTTCAAAAAGCAATGTGATTTACGTACACAATTTCGTTTCACAGCTATGTCTTAAACTGTCAATTACTGGTACATCTACCCTACTGCTCCGATAGAAAATATTTTTTTCTATGCAATAGGTCAAATATATCGTCCCTTAAAAAGTGCCGCCCGCAAAGTCACCCCTCCCCCGTTGATAGGGCCTTGATTCAAGAGTATTTTGAGCATTTTAACACTTTCTATACAACTATATCTAACAAGGGGACATTACAACCTCGGAATTTTAGTTTAATACGAGACTTCGTGTAGTTGTAGTTTACCTTTAGGGTGTTAATATACTTAAATATTAAGGCGCACTATTCAGCCAATTTTGAAAAAAGACGGTTTAAAGTTTCGAGTTTTAAGTGAGCTATCGGATCACTTAAAATCAAGGAGGAAAACTTTCCCTTATGTATGGTGCTCGAAACTTTAAACCGTCTTTTTTCAAAATTGGCTGAATAGTGCTCTTAATATTTAAGTACATTAACACCCTACAGGTACACTACAACTACACGAAGTCTTGTATTAAACTAAAATTCCGAGGTCGTAATATCCCCTTGTAAGAAGAATATTCTGATTAAATACGTTTGTTTAAGCAGCATTTAAGCATTATTATTAATGTTATGTATGGAAAATTTCCTTCTTAAGATTTAAGCTTTCAAGCTGGAAAGTCTTAATCTTGAAAAACAACAGTGGCGGAGCGTGACTATCGGAAAAGTGTTAGCAGTCAGATTATCCGGTTATACCAAAACTAACGTTATCACAATTTGAGTAAATCTTACGTTAATTTGTGATATCAGCCAGTTTTATTAGCATAGAACACGTGCAAAAATTGCGTATAACCTATTTCAGTTAAATTAATTAAAAAAATTAAACTTTCAAACTTTTAGCATTGCTAATACCGCTAACAAGAACGCTCCTACGCCACGTTTAATAATAAGCACATCGCTGAGACTAATAGTGGAAATTCTCAAAAAAGCAAATGCTGAATACACCAAAAATAGCAAAGAAGTCATAGAGACTATACTTGATACTCATTTCCCGGTTCAGTGACTGAGAACCATTTGGATCGTAATTATATTGATCTTACGGTTAGTTTGTTAAGGCAAATTGGCAGTAGCTCTAGGTCCAGAAGATCAGGATGCCTTAAAAGGTTGTATAACTTTTGCAAGAATAAAAAAGTAATATTGAATTTATATACAATATTAGTAATTCCAACGATTAAGCATCCTGGTGAAAATCACTATATGATTAAAAGTTTAAATTCTCAGTTAAACGCTTTCTTTAAGTACTTTAACTGATGGTACTATAATTGACTCAAACGATATAAAATGAACAGCAAACCTTTTCGAGTAATTGTAAGTTAAATATTATATTGAATTGTTAAGTTCAATATTTAATGGTAAACTATTCTTGCCGACTTAATTTGTTTAAGATTCATGCTCCAGGATTAACGGGAGTAATTTAACAGACTTAGTAAAATTTAAAATCCATTTTAAAATGGTTAGACTCTGTAACCAAGCTAATCTATTATTATAACCATTACGATTTTAAAGAAAACTCTCTATATCTGTCAGATATTGTACGTTATTTAGAGCTTTAATCTGTCATATATTAACCACGTTTTGGTTGCCTGAACGTAGGTGGGCAAATGTTTTAATCCACTCAGTCTCATTCAGCGCTTCTTACTCAGTTGTTGAAGTTGCTACATAGCTACATCTATAGTTCGTGACAAAAGTTTGAGATATCGTAAGTTAAAAGCATTCAAAGCAAATTAAAAATCTCACACAACATTCTTGACTAAAATAATTAAGGAAATATATTCAACTTCACAATGGTCCTTTCTTTATAAAATATCAAAATGGAATATACAAATATTTGAAATTATTCTTATGAAAATCCTGGTTTCAACCGTTTGGAATAATGTAAAACTTATTAATGAAAAATAGGAAAGAAAAATTCCACAGCCTGGATTCGAACCAGGAACCTTCAGCTGATGCCTCTAACGCGCTAACCAATTTAATAAACTAAACATAGAATTAAATTCCTAGTTAACCATTCTCAAGCCATTCTTTAATATTAAATTTATTAATTTCCAAGCACGATTCAATTACCATATGATGGGATAGTGCATCTTTCTTCAGTGAGAGGATCAATAATTAAATGAACAATCATACATACTTGAGCATTATAGCAATTTACAAATCTGGGTAAAACTCCACAACTCTCGGAAAGAGATAGAGTTTAACCTTGAATTAAATGCAAAAAAAACCTGACACAAGCTGAAATAGCAAAAACATTAGGAAGAAGTCTAAACATAGCAGAATTTTAAAAAGATGGAGAGAAGCTTAAATTGTGAAGGTGAGAAATCGTAGTGGTTGAGCAAAAGTACTCAATGATCATGATCAAAAAAAGACTGAGGCATTTCTACTATTCGAGAAATTTCATCTGACCTTTCAGCATCCCTAAATAAAAAGATTTCTTGCAGTACAGCTTACGGGTATTTAAATGCAATGAATATTCCATCTCATGTTGCCGTCAAAAAACCTTTTCTAACACCCACTCAGAAAAGGAGAAAAAACGTCTTCACTGGGCCAAATATTTGAAAATTGGGCTCCGAAATATTGTCACAGGTCATCTTTTGTGATGAGTCCATGTTTTTGTTTAAATTTCAACAAAAGAAATCGTGTATGGGGAGATATGAAAGATATTGTTATGGTATCAACCTAGAAGTACGACAGCCTATAAAGCTGATGGTATGGGGATGTTTAAATGTTTTAAACTGTGTTTTTTCAAGAGCCAGGTCAATACTGAAGTTTAAACTGAAATGATGGAATTATTTATCATTCCAAGCATTGAGAAGCTCTGTTCATCTGATGATTTATCTTCCAACAGTATTGTGCACCAGCTCTTATCACGAACTTTTAGGGGAGAGAGTATGGATCCTTCTAAGCAAAATAGTTTATATGAACATGGGTTGGAATTTGAACGATAACTGAGATATGAACAGAAATAAAAATGCCGCCACTAAGATCAACAAGTTAATAACTCACTTTCTACAACATCTAGGATGATGAAACTTGGAAGAGTAATAGCGTACATAAAATTGTGTCTACCGTTAAAATTTGATCGAATTCCAACCAGTAGTTTCCGAGTTACGTAGTCAACATCGTGACACGTGGTGGTTAGTACTCGCATGTGAGCACGTGTTAAATCCAATCGAAAATCTATGGACCAATGACGTATATTAAAGATAGACTCCGAATCCTATTGTTAACAGCGGCAAAAAGTGAAGCAAATTGAGCCATGATAGTTCTGGGCAGGAGTGAGCCGTGGAGTAATTACTTGTCTAGCTGCTTTCTTTATGAAGATTTTGGGCCCGAGGAATAATTAATTCAAAACCATTATTCAAAGTTGTTCTGCCTACAACTGTACAAACAGACAAGAAAAAGTATCAGGAATCGTTTTCCACAAAAATAAATCAAAAATACGTAACTAAAATGAAAATACGTTACTGAAAGACAATCTAAACGAAATTGAAATAGAAACCATGATCGAAAAATTGTTTATAAAATATAATAAAATACTTCAAATACAAAGTAAACGAAAATATAAACATATCACTCCGTAATCGGCGTGTGAAAGAATTATTAATCAGCTACTCTCGTGTTTAGCCATGTGTTTTGCATCAGATTCACTCACTTTCAGCCATGACAGTTCTGGGCATGGAGCTTGCCAATTTGCTTCAAGTTACAACAATAGGATTCGGAGTCTATCTTTAATATACGTCATTGCTATGGACAATCATGAAAAATAGAATCCAAAAACAGTGCGCAAGAAAAAAAAATGATCTCAATGAATGCATCAAGAATGTTTGGAAAAATATTCCACAGGAAATTTGCTCTGACGTTACTAATAGCATGCTCAAAAGAACTGAGGCTGTTATTAAAGCAGAAGGTGACTTTACAAAATGGTAAAATCAATTTTTCCAAATTTTTAAAACAAATGTTTTATAAGAATAATTTCAAAATTTTATTTCCTTGAATATAATGTACTAGAAGAGGTACCCGGCGTTGCCCGGGATAATTACACTTGCACAAACTTTTCCTTTCATTGTTAGTCATGAGATATTGATTGTTGGTCCATGCAGAGCGTTTGTGAATTGCATGTTGATACCATTGTTGATACCTATTGTTGTACAAACTTTGCCTTGCATTGTTGGTCATGAGATATTTCTCATTAATATGCCTTGCCATAACCATGAATATCGATTTTTTTATCGATATTTATTATTTTTCCGAAATCTGAGGTAGACAGTGACCTTCCTCATGCTTTGAAGGTCATGTATGCGAAATTTTATCAAGATCGGAATAAAACTGTAGATTTGTATAAAAAACATACACACAGACCCACAGACCCACAGACGCACAGACCCACAAACATCCTTCTTTATATATATAGATAGAAGAAGAAGATATTACATTTTGATATTTTATGAAGAGAGAACCATTATCAAGTTGAATAAATTTCATTAGTTATTTTGGTCAAGGTTGTTGTGTGAATTTTTTAATTTGCTGAGAACGCACTTAAATTAGGATATCGCAAACTTTTGAGAAGGGCTGTATTTAATTGAGAAACATTATCATTTTGATCCTGCTATCAGAAACACCTTATTACAATATCATTTAAGCTTATAAGTAAAATATGCTTTGAAAAGCCATGGCCATATTTTAAACCCTTCGGATCACTGAATTCCATCGTTGTGCATTCAATTCAACGGGAAAACTCATAATTAATGACAATTATATCACATTGTCACAATTAACAGAAAGAAAAAGCCATGCTAGTAAGTAGAATTCTAAGAAAACTGGCATTAGGGTTTATATGTTTACCTTAAAACATCATATCAGTTATTTATCTGACAGAAAAAAAACAGCCCTTGATAAATTTAAGGCAATAGCTCGTGAAGACAACAACAACTACGAATAAAACATAAAACTTTGTTGATTCTAAGGTATAATTATTTAAACTAAATATAATAAAACAATAAATGACTAATCTACCTGCTACTTTGTTGATTCTAAGGTATAACAGTCGTTTAGTTTGTAGAAGTTTTGATTAATTTTTACCTGCTACACATCAAACTTCCTTGTCGAGCCCAAGTTTAACTAGGGCCAACAATTTTTAATAACACAGCTTTTTATATATTGTTCTATTATATTTATTTTAAATGGTTATATATTAGAAACAACAAATTTGTCCAGTTATGAGTAAAACGTGATTCATAATTTCCATTTTTAATTTTTCGGATTTGTTACGTTTTCCATATTCTTTTAGGTCTAGTTTCACATAATCTACGTAGCATTTCTTGCTCTAAAACTTCTGTTTAAATGACGTTTTGGTTTTCTAAGTTTAAAGCTTTAAATATATTTTCATGAACAGCGAAAACAATTCTTCAATGTATTTTCATGAACTTCCACTATGAAAATAATTAATCACGATTCAAAACCAAGAAAAATAGTTTTTAGCACAAAAAAACACACTTTTACGCGTATTTTATTAAAATAAAGCTGTCCAGGCAGTGAAAACTGTGCAATTCCAATATAACTTGCAATATGCCCTCTTTAGAGCTATTTATTTTCTTGCTAGATGTTATATTGTTAATTTTCATAATAAATTTAGATAAGATTCTCGGTGTCAATTTCGCAACAAAAGATATCCAAAGAAATTGCTTCTCACCAAGAAAAATGTCTACTATATTTCTTAGCCTTAGTTGGAATTCCTGCAGCGAAAGTTAACAAAAGCGGTCGTATCACTTGGCCAGATGATGGTTGTGAATGAGCAAATCCTTTTTCTACTTTCGGAAAGAGCAGAAAAAGGATTTGCTCGTATTTTGTTCCAACGAAAACATGTTATTGCAATGAAAACACGTATTATCTGTGCTCGTTAACGTATTTTTGTTCCAACGAAAACAGATTATTGCAATCGATCCAGCAACTAGTAACTCTAGTAACTCTAGCCATATTTTATTTTTTTTATTTAAAAGCGCGCAAAATGGCTTCAACGATAGCCAAGATGACAAACTTATGCAAATTCAAGAGATAATTCTGTTTCAATTCAAGAGATACTTAAATTTGGAACTTTCACTTTTAAATGATATCGCAATATAAAATCACAATTTCTTATCGTATTCACTGGATTTTGTTTGTGTTAGAATAAAACTAGGAAAAATACATGTTAACGCAACGAGGTTTATTGCAACACTAAAAAATTATATTTAGTTTTTCCAGTAAACCTTTGTACTTTAGTGAGAACTTCTGAGATAAACATTAACTCGCTCTCACACGATGACAATGCCATCGTAGCTTGCATTTTGGTCTTCCAGTGGATCAGTTCGTCACCTAAATAAATAAAGTATCCAGAGAAAGACTTTCATCGACTGCAGCAAGTAGTCGTCCTTGGCTTCTTCTGAATTTCAGTCGTTTATGTAATGTTCCTTTTACAGAGCGAAATACTCCCTTTAGAGCAGCAGATGATAAATAAGTCGTTGGACGATTACCAAATTGCGCAAGGTTTGTAACAGCAAAACATATGTCGGGTCTCGATCCCCTTACTAAGTACATAAGCGATCCAATCATTTACTTGCATAAAATAGGACCAACTTCATTACCATTTACTAAGTTCTTGAAGTTTACTTCCATTGGTGTAATTGCTGATTTGGCATCATTTAATCCATATTTCTGCAAGATGTCCAACTGAATAAATTTTCGTTGACAGAGAAATATTCCTTCTTCGCTTTCTTGGAGAACGTTATATTCTTACTTACTTTCGTGAAGTCAATTCTGGTTTGTAACTGTTTGAACTTGCTTCGTAAGAGTTGCGTAGATGACGAGATGGCTAATATTTCATCCATGTAGATGCCTAGAATTAACAGGTCTTTATTTTGTCGACACCAATACATACAGGGTGCCTCAGAAATCATGGTACAAACTTCTAGGTGTGATAGGTAGTGCTAACAGGAACAATGTTTTCCTATGCCATTTTTGCCGTTAAGCAATCCTGTGGGAGATAAACGCCACTAAAGGTGCGGTTGCTGCCCCTGGAGGGTGGCTGCCTGAAGATCACAAGCTTCTTTGCATTAATAGATAATTGCGTGTTGTACATTAAAATTTATTGGGGGATACAATATTAGAATTATGTCTACAATACTACACACAAACAAAAGCACTTTGGTCTCCAGTATTTTGTAATTCACATAATTTTATTGCACACAAATGTCATTACTGAGAAATGGTAATGTTAAGCATTTACAAAACAGTCTTGAGCATACTGCTTCCACAGTTCGTGTACTGCTGGATAGATTCTCACCAATCTCTTCAAGCACCTTGTCCTCCAGTAGGTCTGTCCGAGAGGTTGGTGGGCGAACTGCATCTGGACATCTATGGACATTGATAGTTCCAGTCTCCCTCATACGTTGTAAATACGGCAAAGATGGTGTGGTGTGGTACATGTTGCTGTGGAAAACGCTCTCGATACAGCCGTGCAGCAGCACACCCACTGCATTTTGCTTCTCCGTAGATGAGAACCAAATACATCCGCTCTGTGATGCTGTAATGCTCCATGAGATGCAGTAAAAGATGTTTCAATAATACTGCCAAATGATATTCTGTTTCTTTAGAAATTATGGGTGAACTTTAATAGTATATGTAATATCAACAAATTCACTGATTTTGGTATCAGAAGATTCCACTTTTGTTGAGATATCGGACAGTAGCAAGCTTGTGATCTTCCGGCAGCCACCCTCCAGGGGCAGCAACCCCACCTTTAGTGGCGTTTATCTCCCACAAGAGGGCTTAACAAAAATGGCATAGGAAATTGTTCCTGTTAGCACTACCTATCACCCCTAGAAGTTTGTACCATGAATTCTGAGACACTCTGAGACACACTGTGAGACTACCTGAATCCAATTTTCTTCAATGTTTTATCCAGTTCGTGATTCCAGCATCTCCCGGCATACGTTTAAGTCACACAAACTAAGTGATAATTTGCACACGTATTCTAGGTGATCATCTTAAAAGTCTTCTGGTTGCATCAAGTAGATCTCCTCTTACAAAGGCGCGTGCAAATATAATAGCGTCGTATGTGCATCTGATATTTCGCTGCATATGCTTATTAACAGAAGTACCGGTATTGTATCAAGTCTCACCACAGGAGAAAATGTCTTCGTAATTGATTCCTTTTTTGTTGAGCGCAGCCACCAGCGACGGGTCTCGCTTTATATTTCGAAATGGTTCCATGCACATTTTTCTTTACTTTAATTATCCACTTGCATTTAATTGGTTTCACATTCTCGGGCTTCTCTACTAATTTCTAGACTGTATTTTGATGAAGAGACTTCATTTCTTCGTTCATTGCTTCTTTCCAAAAGTCTTTTTGGGACTTTGAAATTGTTTCAAGAAATGTGGTTAGAGTGAGTAATGTTCTTGTACTGTTTTCAAGATCGCGGATTCTTGATTTCTTCGTTGTTTAATTCTTTCTGATCTAACTCCAGATCTTACTAATTCTTCTTTTCTTTGTTCCGTTGCTTCATGATGACGTCGAATTAAAACTGCTTCCGTATCTGCTTTCCTTCTTCCTCTAGTAGACGACATTGATTGACATTCGGACTGTTCATTGGCGTGATCTCCCAATTCAGGTCTGGTTTGTGTTTCCAACTTGGCTTTGGTTGAACTTGGATTAATTCTTGAAATAGAACTATATCTTCAGTTGATGCTTGTTGAGATGGACTTTCTGGTTGCAAATGTTTTCCTCCTGGGATTTTTCATCAAATTGAACATTTCGACTTTTTTCAATTTTTCCTGCTTCAGAATCTAATAGTAGAATATCCAATAAAGATAAACTTCTTTGAAGTGGCCTGTAGCTTACTTCTCTTGGCTTTAGGTATGAAAAAATATGCTACACAACCAAACGTTCTGAGATGTTTTATGGTGGGTTTACTGCCAACTGAATATCGGGAATGGAAGGAAATGGTTTCTGATGCACACTTCACAAAAATCCAAATTAGCATATTGTATTGGCATGTGTTTTGCCATGTCATGTTGTTGATGCTGACATAATATTTTTTCGCTTATATGGCCAAATCTTCTATGCTATAGCTGCACTACAATCTTTGTGTTTTGTCTTGAGAATCATCTCTTCGGTTGAGTGTTGTGTAATCTTTGGTTTCACATCAAGAACGTAACATTTGCTTTTTCCAGTGACAGTAATTATCCGCTGGCCGTCGCTTTCTACGACTTTTGCACCATCTTGACCAAATGTTGCATGATATTCTTTTTTACGTGATAAATTTGTTCGAAGAGAAGGCACATACCATTATTCTTTATGGCCACTGACATTTCTTCATCTCCAAAAGGTGCAACTCTGACGATACTTTTTCCAGTGGCTTTTATCTGAATTTCGTCATTAGCTAACACGACATCTTTGTCGATAGATGAGTATTCGTCAATCTAATGTCTGCGTGACGTCATGTGAACTCTTGCGCCAGAATCCAAAATCCATTCATCTTCTCCATTGGATAATTCCTTTTTCCACGATTGAAAGTACACGTTTTTTCTCATCATGGTGATCATGCGTATTACACATGGCAACTCGTACCTTTTCTGTCTTGTGTTTAGATCGAAAATCTCACTAAATGTCAAAGCTTTTCACAAAAATAGCAGCGTTTCTCTGATCGAACTTTTGGTCGACTCTCATTCTGGCAGGACTTTGTATAATGTCGAGCTTTCACTTCGGCATTTGTGTTTGCTTGGCTTTGTACGCAACATCGGTAGGTGTCCCAACAGACTTCTCCTCTTCTTTATATCAAAGTTGCCATTCCTGTTCCGACCGCAAGGCTAACTTCAGATCAGTCAGGACAATTATGAATTTAAAATTATAAAAAAGGTTAGGAATAATAGGGTGCCTAGCAAAAAGATTTCGAAAAATTCCCTGAATTACCCTTGATGATTTTACGAAATCTTTTTGCTAGGCACCCTGTTATTCCTAACCTTTTTTATAATTCCTAACCTTTTTTATAATTTTAACCTATTGCATTTTTCTCGCCGCCCTCTTACTATTTCCTATTTGTCCTCCGTCCTGTCCTATCCCAACAGTTCTTCTAATTAATCTCATTTGTTCTCTTCTTGTTTTCCAGCCAATACCGTATTACTATTCCCTATGCAAACTATATATAAACCCATCCGTTACTACAACCTTCATAACTTCAGGGTAATTCTCTAATGTTCTATTTGCTTTTAGAGAATTATCCTTTTTGCTTTGATAAAGGATAGTCTCTATCCGAAACGTCAGCTTTTTATTTTGATTTTTGATTAATTATTTTTGTTTATTTTATCTTATTTTTCATTCATTTGTATTTTTATTAATAACTATTCGTCCTTCTCGTGTCTCGTCCTTCTCTAAATATATATATCCGTATGGTGTAGTGTCTATTTTTACTTCTCTGGGAGAGCTCACTCCTAAGTGATACATCATACAGGGTCTCGTCTAGGCCCAGCCAAGTCCTCTCAGGTAGGGGCCTTCGTAAACAAACGTTAGCGAAGCCTAGTGACAAATTCAGAATCTGGGAACTATATGAGCACGCGGAAGTTCTTCTGCGAAATTAGAGTGTGCAAAGCACCTGCGGATTTTGAACTTGGGCTGAAGATAACGGAAACAAACTATAAGTAATATTTAAAAATAAAATCTTGCAACATTCCAAGAAGGAGCTTTAGCTGTGACATAGAAGTAAAATTAAATTCGAGAATTTAAAGACTAGCTAAATTACTAATAAACAATGGAAATTCATTTAATTCTTTCCAAATTTACGTCTATTTTATTGCTTAACGCAGTACAATAATTGAATAATTGAGTTATTGAGGCCCGTATTCAGAATGAGCGCTTTTGCTCTTGCTCAAACCATTGTTGAGTACAAATTCAATAATCTAAAATTTGTATTTAACAATGGTCTTGAGCAAGAGCACTCATTCTGAATATGGGCGTAAGGCTCGACAAAGCGATTATCACGTGCACGTGCCCATGTCAACAATGCTTAAAAGATGAACAGTGTATTCATTCTTGACGAGTCGATTTTTATGACATGCCATTATCTTGGCTTGGTATTCTTTACGGTCATTGTTTAAGCACGTGAATTCAACTTGAAGGGGTCCACGAAAAAGCCTGAAAAGTTGATACAGCCGAGCTAAGACAGCCGAAGGTCATATTTCTGAAAACAGAATTTGAAAAAGTTAATCCGTTTTCAAACTATCGCGCAAACGACGGACGGACGGATAAACGTACAGATCAAGCGTGCAAACTTATAAGTAGCTTTTTGCTAAAGCTCCTAAAAATTTCCAGGGACGTTTTAAGTTCGTTGTTTTGGTAATGCAAGCATGCGCATTTTTAATAGTTAATTTTTGTTTGTTAAGTAATGCTTAGAGATTTTAAATAATGTCTATATAATGATCTAGCTCGGTTTTGACATACGCACAGGCTCATAGATTTCACACAGAATTTCACCCTTTATATAGCCAGGAATAAAAAGCGAAATCGGTCGGAATTTTGTGTTTTTTCTCGATATATACTGCAAGGCCTCCATCAACTTCATCAAGAAGTACAGTACAGAGAACTCTCCATTTCACAATATCATAGATTTCAACTCCACACCAGCAAAGGAATCGGGGATCTCCTAACATTTGTTCCGAATCTCAACAATCCAGTTGTGTGTTATAACGATACGTCAATGATCGTATTCGGATACAGTGGCCTCTATTTCAAACAGAGGATTGATATCTCCACCGAAGTGAGAATGACCTACCATTCATATGGTAATGGTACATATTAGCTAACACAAACGATTATAAAATTAAAATTTCTGTTAGAAATGTTAACTAAAACTTGGTTTACTTATAAAATTTTATGTGTTATTTATGTGGTAAAGAGCAATCATTTTTCAGATATACATCCACATTCATTTTATTTTAAGCATTTATTATAAACTAAATAAAGACTTAATTTTTATTATAAATTTAATATTTACCATTCCAATACACAATCATTTAAACTTACTGTAAGTTTTCCGTTTATATTTCCAGATGTCTCTACTTACGTGAGGCCGAATCTCTACTAACTGTCGGTCATGGATTAGATATCAAACCCTTTGGTCCAGGAAACTCCATCACTCTAGGGGGTGTTACAATCCCGGCAGGGTTCGGAGTGATGTCGACCAACGATGGAGATGTTCTTACACACGCCGTTGCCGATGCTCTTCTGGGAGCCGCTGGACTCGGAAGCCTCAACTCCCACTTCCCAGAAATGGCCCCATTCGTCGCCGGCTCGCAGACATTAGCACTTCTACGAGAAGTGGTTCTAATGCTCCATGCAGCTGGAATCGAACCCGTGAACGTCGATGCCAGTGTTGTGAGTACATACTTTTGAAAATAACTATAGAAGCTTTGAGAATGAGCTTGCAATTTTGAATCCGTTAAATAGTAAACAATGACCCCTTTTAACCAACATTAAATATAAAGCTTTGCTAAGAATAAATTTGTCTTTTAGGCGGTTCAAGTATCTACTCTCGAGCCGTGGATCAATGACATGCGAATGACGTTGGCGAGTGAACTACATCTGCCTATAGAACACGTCAATATTAAGGCAACCATCCCTGAAGGTTTAGGCTTGGTTGGAAGGAAAGAAGGCATCCTAGCACGTGCCACGGCTCTTGTTCGCAGACGACTACAAGGTTTAGCAATGGCCATGCAAGGAATGAGCCCGTCTGGAATGGGAATGGGAATGGGAATGGGTTTAAGGCATCTCGGTGGTGGGCTAAATAATTTCCCGCCTTATGGCAGAAACATGGCCGCCGGAGGAATTGGAGGACTTTATGGTGGAATGGGTGGAATGGGCGGCGGCATGGGTGGACTTTATGGCGGAATGGGTGGAATGGGAGGAATGAGCAGGCTTTTTGGTGGACTAGGTAGCATGGGTGGTCTTTATGGAGGGCTAGGTGGAATGGGTGGACTTCATGGTGGAATGGGCGGACTTCATGGTGGAATGGGCGGTATGGGCGGACTTTATGGCGGAATGGGTGGAATGGG
>JAHWFO010014826.1:1518310-1594616 GCA_023313115.1 Rhysida immarginata
ATGGGTGGACTTTATGGCGGAATGGGTGGAATGGGAGGAATGGGAGGAATGGGAGGAATGGGTGGACTTGGTGGAGTTAGTGGACATTACGGACCAATGGGTGCTCAAGGTCCTGTTGGAGGGCTTGGTTTAGGAAATTTAGGCAAAATGAATCCAATCGGCATAGGTAGTAGAGGACCGTATTAAGTCAATGGATAAGTAGTTCGAAAGTAATTTTGTAAGCAGCTGTTCAGATATCCTTTATGTGTAATTAGTTTACAAACAGAACAAAGACTTTCTAGGATAATAAAATAAAAAACATTAAAAAAATAAACAGTGTAAGAAATTGAATGTTACTATTTGAGGAATGTCTCCAGAGAAATCATTATCTAAACCAAAAAATTTGAAATTTTATTCAAACGAAAACAATTTTCTCACCGAAAATATGGTTTAGATTAAAATTTTAATTAAATCACAGAATTTTATGTAAGCTTAAATCTTACATTTCTAGGGAAAAACATCATTGAGCGAAGTACAAAAACTTGGAGCATGTTTTCAAGAAAATATTTATTTAATATTATGTTTTTAGAGCATGTTGTAATTAACGAATAATTAAAATATATTTTCAAATTTTATTAGTGTTATTTTTTAAGTAAAACATATAACAGCACAATTATTTTAAAACTGGAAAATACGTTCTTTCATTTTATCAATTTTCATATTAATTTTTCTTAAATAAGGAATAAGTGGCTTTATCGAAACAGTATTATGAATATACTTCGAACTATTATCCTGCTAATGTAACCACCAATATTTTTTTTAAAACCTTAAATTTACAATTACAGGCAATTTTAAAGACCATGTGTGCCGCGCTCTGTAACTTAATAAAATCTTCAAGTTTAATATGATAAATGAAATTATTATTATTAATTTTTACACTGAGCTTCATGATTAGTAGAGCCCTAAATGATTTATTTTCTACAACCCCGTGTACTGGTCGATAGCAATGCAAACTCAATACCTATTCCATTATTTCGTGTGGTGGGGAGCTTAGGGGTCAACGGGGAACGGGTGACAAATAATCCAGAAAGACGCAGGATGATGGATATTCTTTTTCCTGAAATTGTCGGAAACAGTTGGCAACATCAAAGAACCGTGTGAACGATAAGTGACGGAGAGGGGAACATTTTTGTTCACAGCACAGAGGGGTCGCGATAAGGGTACTGAGAGACACATGTCGGCCCTAGCGCGGGAGGAAAAACAATCTTTTTGGCAAAATTAAATTGCCCACAGGGTACAGCTTCCCCCTCGCATAAAATTGGATTCATTCATTACTGCTGACCGTTGTGGGAAATGCATTTTACGACCCGCCAAAAACCTTTGTCTCTCTCTAACTCATACTCTCCCGCGCTTTTGGTTCCCTCCTTCTATTTTCAATAAGCGCGCCGGGGGTAGCCGGGCTGCCGCGCCCCTACAGCGTCAAACAGAGATGCTCGGCACATACGTGCTTTCTTGCTAAATTTCCTACCAACAATTATTCTCAAAAACCATTAGATGCCCTTTACGGACTAAGGAGTCATTCGGCGTGGGTCGATACTCCGTTTCTTATGTTCAACACGTTCAATCGCAGCAGAGGGTGCAGACTTATTTCACAGCAGAAATTAAGAAGAAACGCCCTTACGATGCATGAGCCGTTTTCTCTGGTATATCTATTATTTTACCACCTACAATCTTAAAAATTGTAAATATTGCAAATTTTCTCCGTAGATTCTCAACTGTTACTCTAAATAAATACTCGACAATGATTAAGCTATATAAATGTTTTCGGTGCTTTCAGCCTTCGCATTACCGAGAAATCAAAGTTCTGATCTCTAGAACGAGACAGTAAAGCTGTCGTTCCTCGAACTAATTAAGGTATTCCCAGAAACTAATTCCATGAAGGAGGAAGTTTGCTTTCCCTGCAACCATGCGAGACCCAAATTCTCGTTAAGATACACGAGAAAGTCACGAGAATACTGGACGTAAGGAAGCGAATTATTTATTGTATCTAACAGTTTATTTATAAAACCTTAAGCACATCAGTTAACCAAAGTCTTCGATCATACAATTCATTAACGATAAATTATCAGCTAATAAGTTACACGTACTAGGAAAACTGAGAAACAGAAAGCTTATCTGATAAGAATCGGGAATTTGTCAACTCAGCATTTCAAATCAAGTAGATTTATTGTAATGCTATTTATAATAGTCTTCTTTTGCCAATCCAACGTATATCTTTCAGGGCTGTCTTTCTTAATACCAGTTTCAAGCGTGTCTTCTATTTGGATTTTTTTTATTTGATACACGGCTTCTTTGTTAAACCTTTTAGCTGCAATTGCTCACTTACTCATAGTCTAATAAAAAGGCCAAGCAGTCCTAATGGAGAAAATTTTAGATCATCGTGGAAAAGAAAAAGCTTTAAAAGCTTATAGAATTATGGAAGTGGAATCAGTATCGCCAATCCAAAATCAATTTTTAGTAATACATTGTGCCTTTGGGTTACTCAGTGATTCGAATTATAATCAAATCTCGTCCGACAGGGTGACAAATATCTTTATGCCTTTAAGGTTTTCTTTGAAAGACTACTTATTTCAAGCATGGCAAAATGCCTTCACAATTTCTTAGAAATTGCGATATGATTTTATGCTTCAGGATTCGATTCTAAATGACCCTGATCATTATGATTATACTGCATTGTATTTCATCGATTCCTAACCCTCACAAAATAATCAATGTTCAGTATAGTGATGTTTATTCAGTTGACATTGTTCACCTGTGATATGTCACGCAGTCCAGAACAACACATTAATCAATGCATAGATAAACAAGTATAAATAAACGCTAAAACTATAAAAAAGTCTCTGATAAAGAGAGTTAATAAGTCTTCTTTAGAAATATAAAATTAACAGTGACGTGCACATTGTCGATACTCTCATGCTACTTTTGTAAATTTGCAGCTTTCCCAATATTATTTTTAACATAATTCTATAATATAATGTTATTCACCATAATATGATAAGTTATATAATGAATACTCTCCTCAAAGTTTCTGTGTATGGTAGATAAGCCATTTGTAGAAAACGTTATTCTTTACAGGTATAACTGAAACAGGTAAACTGATTCGGTTAAAAGTTTCAAAGCACAAAATGAAAACTACTTTCTTATAGGTTTTAATTTTTAGTACGAAAAAAAGAAGATATTTAGTATGCTGTTTCTTTATAGATCAATCCAGAGGTAGTGTAATCATTAATTAAGTAAAAATAATTTTCCCCTAATACGATTCGCACGTTTAGAAACCTGTGTAGAAGGGAAATGTGGGTCAGAGAAATCAAAGTATGGCAAGATCATGTACAGGAATATTTACGGTTGTATGGTTTTGAAAGTTGAATAAACTGGATGAAGCAAAAATTGACTGTGTGCAGCGAAAGAGGTGTTTTACGTCGTTTGATATGAATAATAATAATTTCTTATAAAACATGCCTATCCTCCCAGAAAGATTATGGTGTGTTGCTGTTTTTGTTATGTACATGTGGATGGCATGTTCCACCTTCTAATATAAATTTTGATAGGCTGTCTATGTTCAAAATCGATTGCATTTGCAGCAAATGCACTTATTAGTGTACGAGGGGAGATCAGAAAGTAACGCCATTAATTTTTAACAGAGGAAATATAGTCGATGCTTAAAAGTTAACATAACCAAAAAGAAGCCTTGTACCTGCACAGACATTGCATAACAAGAATTGTTACTGCACACACGCACTACATACTACCAGTCGTTTTACAAATGGCTGCCGCTATCACAACCTCTACAGAGGAAGAACAGCGAGCTGTTATAAGGTTTCTTTTCGTAAAAGGTAAGAAACCCGCTGAAATTCGTGGGGAAATGGTAGAAGTTTACGGTGCCGACTGTCTAGACTATTCCAACATGTGCAAATGATGTAATATGTTTCTGGAAGGAAGAGATAGCATCACCAGCCATTATCGAAGACATTAACAAAAATTAGAAATAATCGTCGCATTTCCTTGAAAGAAGTGAGTGAAACGTTTCACATATCCTGTGCATCTGCATAGATATGGTGCACGAGAAGTTGGATATCCAAAGTCTGTTCGCGTTGGATTCTAAAAAGTCTAACACCAGAACAGACCGCAACAGAATGGCGTGCAATCTGCAACATCTGCAACCAGGAGGAAAATGCGTTTTTAAATGGCATTGTGACAGGAGATAAGTCCTGGGTCTTGCACTTCACACCTGAGCCTAAAACTGCAAGTTTGGTGTGGAAACATCCCCATTCCCCGATTCGCAAAAAAAAAAAAATTCAAAATTTCTCCTTCCGCTCGGAAGATTATGCTTACGGTATTTTGGGAAATGCAAGGCATCCTACTCGCAGAGTTCTGTCTCGTGGTCAACCTATTGTGAAACGTTGATTAAACTGCGGCGTGCTATTCGGGATAAGCACCAGGAAGAGAAAACGATGTTCCACTTCTTCATGACAACGCACGCTCCCGTATGGTCAATGTCGTCAAAGGAAAACTGGTCCTTTTCGGTTGGGAGGTCTGGAACACGCAGCCTACAGTCCGGACTTAGCGCCCTCTGATTACCATCTTATTGGTCCCATGAAGAAATTTCTGGGTGGACAGAGGTTTGAGACAGACGAGGAAGGCAAATCTGCCGGGCGCCATTGGATGTATTCACAGCGACGGATTTTATGAGCGAGATATTCTGAAACTGGTGCATCGTTGGAAAAATGCTTAAATCGTCTAGGTGCTTATGTTGAAAACTAGATGAAGACGTGTAGTTCCAGCTGCACGAAGGTGTTTACTTATAGGTTTTGAAATATTTTTTTTGAAAAATATAAATGGCTTTACTTTTTGATATCTCCTCGTAATAAATTTCCTACTTCATATTTTCTTTCTTGTGCATTTTCTTAAAAAAAATTGCGGACAGGTTAATTTTTTTTCCAGTTTTAATGTAAAAATTAGGTTTGATTAAGTATTTACCTAAACTTATTTTATGTCTAGTTTATTGGAAAAATAAAAAAAAATAAAACCTATTTTAATTGTTGTTTCATTATTTATAGGCATTATCGATGACAATTTTTATATATTTGCATTTTATTTGCTCCAAGAATCGTGTCACATTCTTTTAAATATATCAGTAAGGCAAATATAAAGAATTTATATATGGGATGTCTACAATTGGATATGGCTTTAGTACAATAATTATTTTGTACTAAAGACGTTAACTAAAAACTCCAATTTTTCAATTCTCACTTCGGAATACATAAGCTTCTACAATGTCATTAGTTGTTTATCAAGCCAGATATTTTTTAAACATATCAGCCAATTAAAAAAAAAACTGTCACGATAAGCGGTAAAGGATAAAAGCCCATATGCGTTTATGGTCAATAAATTGCTTACGCGACTGAAAACATTGAGCCTGCCTGGAGAAAAGTAATGCAGTCCTCACTAAAGCTCTTAAAAACCGCATTTATAAAATATTTTATCAAGAATACGGAATTTATACCCCAAAAATGCATTCCAATCGAAACACTCCGTCTAGAAAAAAGTTTTCTGAAACACTCCAGATAATTTATCACGAATGAGGTCGAAAACATGAAGAGAAAAACGTGTGGTTTTTGTTCTGACAAGTATATAAACCTTTACACTTCATTAAAAAATTATACATAGGAATGAAGTCTCAATTTGTTATTTTAATCAAAAATGTAGGTGCGAACGCGTTTTTAAGATTGCGTTAACAAGGCATAGAGGTAATGTTTTAATTAAAATGGAACACAATAGATAGCGTTGTTAAGCAACATAAAAAATGAGTCGATTCACCTGTACGAGACAAAAAAAAAAACTACATTTACTGACATGAAACATGTAATGATGTCCTTGATTAAAGAATAAAATTTAAATAATGACTCATAGGGTTGACAGTGACAAACCAGTCAGACGGAAACACTCCTTTTTCTTCCCCGACAAACATCTTACTTAAAACTCATTTATATTTCTTCCATGCATGTAGGTGTATACAGACCACATAAGAATTAGATATTGTTCAAAATTTCAAGAAATGAGTTAAGATAATTAAATAAAAGGGAAGAGTAAATGCTCGAATGACGACTGTGAAACCGTGAGGAGTAGGGAGAAGAGGTCATCCCTTCTGAGTGATACCTTATATGAAATCCCTTCCTTGAGTTTGCAAAATTAAAAATTCAGTTCCGTTTCCTGTTAATGTTAAAAAAGAATTAAACAACTCGTCCCAAAGTTCAACTAAACGTGACAGGAAAAGGGAAGGAAATAACGAAGAACCCCAACTACACAGAAGAGGGCTAGGTTTGATAGTCTTCTCCCACTTCAATCAAAGCTATGTATGAATGAAAAAGTGAAAGCTACTATTCATTCAGAGTAAAGTATTAAAAAGTTTAAAGCTTCAATATCTTATTTCCTTCCTGGTTCTGAATGTGACATCACCAGTGGCAAGGTGCACATTCCTAGGCGGTCGTGGGTGGAATAAATTACAAAACTAGACAAGTTATTGTAGACAAATGGATTTCATTTATCCATTATCTTTTATTGCTGCTTTTTCAACGGATGTTTTAGGGATGAATGAATGAAATTCGTAGAGAAAGTCCTCTAGAAATCTAAATATTAATTCCATCTTCCCTAATGAGCCAATAAATGAGTTTCAAATGAAGTGTCATTCATATAGAATAATTTGAAAGTAAAATGGAATATATAAGATGGGATTATTAATTTCTTATTAATGTGAAAATTCTGGGAAATAAAGGTAACGCTTATACACTATATTAACGCTTGTAGTTTAATCTATAAGATACGTCAACTCTATTGTCAATGCTAAATTAACAGTTGGAATCTAGTGAAATTAAGAAATTATCCCTCTTTAACCAGCTATTTCAATCAGAAGAACAGCTTCTTCAGGGAATCATTTGTACAAAGACAATAGACGGATTGGAATTTTTTTCGCAGTTTAAAAACCTGTTTAAATGCAGTTGGTAACATTATCCTAAAATATTCAACTAACTAGTTAACCTTCATTTTAGTGCGGATTTTTGTGTTATAAACACCTGTCGCGAAACAGAAATTCCTTGAAAGTTTCCGATTTCACAAATATATTTTTGGAATTGTTCACGCTTTAATTCATTAAATCGCTTATAAATCTGGAGCACTAAAATAATCTCCCTGCTCGTTAATAAAAAATAGAAAGCATCATTTGAACAGAAATAAAATACTGCTAACAAACCATGACGAAATTGGAATATCGACCTTGCAATTACTCCGGCTGGGAATTTCGATCATTCTATAGGTCAATGGGTAGGCCTCTGCCGCTTAGGAAATTAACATTAATGCAGATGGCGTAGGAAATTAATATGATTCAATTTATAATGCAGAATATTGAAGAAATACAGAAAATAAATAATCTAAATAGTTATTAAAAAATAACCACGGTGGATGGTAAAGTTATATACAAGGGGGAGGGGGTTACAAAATAAATACAATATACAGTTGTAAGAGTTATGCAGAATTATTTATAATTTACAGTAAATAGTATTTTCAAAAAAAGTACTGTTGATGATATGGGTCAGTTTATAAGAGAAGCATGCCAAAAAATTGATAACCAAAGCACCTATGTGCCAAACTGAGTGTAGAAACTACGAGGGGATATCAGAAAGTAAAGCCTTTTTTTGTAATGGAGGAAATATAGTTTCTGTGTAAAGGTTAACATAGCCAAAAAGAAGGCTGGGTACATGTATAGATATTGCAGAATAATTATTGTTCCTGCGCACCCGCACTACGTGCTACCAGACGTTTAAAAAATGGCCGCCGCTATCACATCAACTGGTCTACAGTGGAAGAACAGCGATCTGTTATAAGGTTTCTTTTCGTAAAATATAAGAAACCCGTTGAAACTCATAGAGAAATGGTAGACGTTTAAGGTGCCGACTGTCTGGACTATTCAAATGTGTGCAAATGGTGTAAAATGTTTCGGGAAGGAAGAGTTAGCCTTGCCGATAAAGAGCGTTCTGGCGGCCTGCGTCAGCGGCAACACCAACCATTATCGAGGACATTAACAACACAATCAGAGGAAACCGTCGCATTTCCTTGAAAGAAGTGAGTGAAACGCTACATATATCCTATTGATCCGCAAGGGATATGGTACATGAGAAGCTTGGATGTCGCAAAGTCTGTTCGCGTTGGATTCCAAAACGTCTGGCACCAGAACATAGATGCAACAGAATGGTATGCATTCTGCAAGATCTGCAGCGATACGTACAAGAAAATGCGTTTCTGAATGGCATTGTCACAGGAGATGAGTCCTGGGTATTGCATCTCACACCTGAGCCTAAAACTGCAAGCATCGTGTGGATAGGCATCCACATTCTGATTGTTACAAATTCGATTTTGTTTTATAATTTGCAGACGTGGGATGGAATCTTCATTACTTGCCTTAATGAACCTACTTATAGTGCACAAACCTTGCCTTGCATTCTTGGTCTTGAGATACCTCTTATTAATATGCCCAAATTCGCAAAAAATTCAAAGTTTCTACTTCAGCTCGAAAGATTATGCTTACAGTTTTTTTGGATATACAAGGCATCCTACTCGCAGAGTTCCTGCCTCGTGGGTCAACCGTTAACGCCGTTACTTATTGTGAAACGTTGAATAAACTGTGGCGTGCTATTCGGGATAGGCGACCAGAAAGAAGAAAAGATATTCGACTTCTTCATGACAACGCACGCCCGCTTATGGCCAACGTCGTCAAAGCAAAATTGGTTCGTTTCGCTTGGGAGGTTCTGGACCGCCTCTTTGGTCCCATAAAGAGATTTCTGGGTGGTCAGAAGTTTGAAATTAACGAGGAACTCAATCTGCCGTGGGCCATTGGCTGTATTCAGAGTCGACGGACTTCTATGAGCGGGGTATTCTGAAACTGGTGCAGCGTTTGATTAAATGTCGAAATCGTCAAGGTGCCTTTGTGGAAAAGTAGGTAAACAAGTGTATTTTAAGTTGTACTTAGTTATTTACCGTGTGTTTTGAAAAAATAAATGGTGTTACTTTCTGCTATCTCCTCTTAGACTATAAGAATGTGTAAATGCTGAACTCAGGCAATTTGAGCACTTAAGAGATTATACACTACCCTATCAAAAGTCATGGGACAACCCTGATTTGCATGAAAATGCGACATTCCTTTGCAATTTCACTGTTGGCATTCTTCCCAGCACTACATAACAGAGAGTATGCTATTATGAGATGATGCTTGCGTGAATGCTGTAAGAATGTCTCAAAGAAAAGAGCTTTCAGACTTCCAAAGAGGTACAATTGGTGGGTGCCATCTCGCAGGCAAAGCTGTTAGAGAGACGTCAGCCCTCCTAAACATCCCGAAATCAACCGTTCACAACGTCATCCGGGCATGGAAAGAGAAAGGCACCACAAGTGTTCCGCCTAGGACTGGAAGATCCAAGATCAAGTCGAATAGAGACCAAATGGCTCTTCGTAAAGTGGTCACTGCAAACCGTCACACATCGCTTGATGGACTGGCAAGATCGTTCATAGAGTCGACGGGAACAACTGTGAGCACTCTGGCTGTTCACAGGGAACTGCATGCAATGGGTTTTTATGGCGGAGCGGTAGTCCACAAACCTCACATCAGCACCTGCAAAGCAGCGAGGAGATTGCAATGGTGCAAAGAGCGACAACATTGGACTCTGGATCAATGGCGAATGGTTGAATGGAGTGATGAGTCCCGCTACACCATCTGGCAACCGGATGGATGGGTTTGGATATGGCGAACGCCCGGTGAACGTTATCTGCCAAGCTGTGTTGTGCCCACGTTGAAGGGTAGGGTAGAGGAGACCAGGGATAACTAGCTGATAAATTTTTCAGTTTTAAATTTTTCTAATTTTTCTATAAAACTTTAGAAGTTATTAAACGGTTTGAAATAACAGCTTTTTGTTTTGTTTTTTTAATTTGCCAATAGTCATTAGTCTATGTGAAGATACCTCAATGTGCCATGTTGAGTAAACTGATACTGTAATAACTTAGTAGAAAACTTTGCCATTCATTTTAGCAAATATTTGTTGATTAGGAAATTTTAATAACCTTTTTGAAAAAATGAACATACAAATTTCAAGAGTAGAAAAAGAACATTTTGAAGTTAAAGAGACTGAAACTTGAGCTCCATAAAGCTTAGGAATTAAAGGTTTAGGATAATATTTCTGCTGTTAAATTGAATTGAAAAAATTGTGTAAAAATTTTGGTATTCTGTTCAGCACAACTAATCGGTTTCATTACCACTTGTTGCATGTGCACTCAATATAAAAACGTACTACATGAGAAATGTTTCAACTTGCCTCACTTGACGCCATTATGCTTTTCTTTTTCTGTATAAAAACACGCGGCCAATATGGAAAAAAAAGAAACTAGCCAAATTTACTCATGTTTTCACCCTCTGTCAAGCTATAACTCTGAAGAAATTCTACACAATCAGAATTTCACAATACATATTGCAGCTGAAATAGCTACATGGAAATTTACCTTGCACTGATCAAACACAATAACAAGCACTTCTGTTTATTGTGGTGTAATTAAAAAAACGAGCAGAGTTTGAAAACGAAAAAGTGTTTCATTGGTGATGATTTAAAAAATTTACGTAAATCACGATGTATCACGTATCTGGGCTCTCCTACTTATTGTCATTTGTAATCATCCTTATTGTGACTTAATAAAGCTATTGTATTTTCATAATAAAAACCGTATAACTACTTTTGGACCTGTCTGTATTTAAAAAGTTATATGAGCACTAAAATCTTATAAAAATTGTAAATTCCTTAACTGCAGAATTTAAGCATTCATTCAACTGAACTCATTTCAAGGACACAGAAACAGATACGATAATAAATTCGGTAACTTGAAATCAGTAACTTGCATCTACTACATATACATTGATGAAAAGCCAATGGAGTTCGACTATGTAGCACGCAGATTTCTTAATCTAATAAATATAATTCCTTTATCCAATTATTTAATTTTTTGTCCACATTAAATACGGCGTTTTAACCCGAAACGTGTGTCGAATAAAAGCGGGCAATGCTTTGTGCCAATGTGGCATCACAGACAGGTTGCTGCCACGATATGAAGATGTGCCAAACTGTTACGAGGTTGGCCAACGTGTTAAAAACGATGTTACTGGCTCACAGCCCCCTTGGGAACAATCGACGTTATTCAAGCGCAAATGCCTAATTGCAAGCAACCGCAATGAGCTGCTTTTCAAATGGATTTTTCTCTTCTTTCCGTTTTTCCATCTTCTCCATTATGTTTTAACACCCGTTCCGAAGAAAAATAGTAGTGAAGCAAATAAATAAAATTCCGAAATTTTTATGTGAATGATGGGAGGAGACGGAGGATGTTCCGTGAAGCTGTGTCAAATAATGGGCCGTTTAAGCGTGTCCAATCGCGTTTAACAATATATGGGTTTAGAGTTAACCCTCAAGAACCCCTCGCGCTCTCTACTCTCTTTCTCTCTCTCTCTTCCCGGCGTCCTTCTCTCCTCGTCAGTTCCTTGCAGAGGCTCGTCCTACATGGCTCCCTGCCAACAGTTTCTCCCCATGCATTAAATCTCCCGGCTCCTTCATTCCCCCTTTTCTCCACTGCTAGACAACCAACCACCCTCCTCCTTCTCTCATTTAACTTGCCCTCACAACGTCTACCATCGAAACTTATTCACCACCCCACGTCGCTTCATTGGCTTTCATAAATAAGATGAACGGCAATATTAGAGCTTTTGAGGAAAATATCAACATATTTATGGCGAAAAGGACACGACATGAAGCCATTGTGAAAAAGTTTCACGTGAAGCCATTTTTCTAACAGTCTGTAAAAATTACATTAAATTCGTAGCTTTTCTACTTAGCCACTGGGTGGTGCTGGGTGGTAAGGACACTGGCCAGGGGTCGGGATTTCAGTCTATTTAGGGTTTATTAAAGGTGTAGACGGGCAAACCACTGCAAGGGGGATGTGAAAATAAAGGTCACAAAATAATAATAATAATAATAAGTAATCATATTTAACAATAATTTCTAAAATAACTTTAAATAATTTTTAACGGATAGATCATCAATGTTTATTTTACGGCAGTGTTTTTGGAATTAAGATTAAAATCATACGACTATTTAACAGTTTTGATTATCTTAATATCTTACTTCACGATGAAATAAATTTTCAAGAATTAAGTTTTATAAAATTCAAACAAATATTAATTTTTTTTTTTTTAATATAGCTTAAGTTGAGAGAATTTTATAATTTTCGGTGAGGAACGCTGCTTAAGTTTGCATTCCACTAACCAATTAATTAACTAGGAATTAAAAAGCAATTAGCTAATGCTTTTCATTAAGCACTTCCTCATCATAACGAAGATGAATAAATTGAGTCGTGAGAGCAACATTTTGATATACGCGTTTAAAACTTACAAATTTATAATTTCTGCAATTAAAATCTATTATTGTTTATTTAAAAGAAAGACAATTCCATTTGTTTATTTATACGCTTCTTCATCGAAACCCGACTCGCCATTCATGGTTTAGATGTAATGGAAACTTATTATTTTCCTCGTTGCTTCTCTCCCAGCGCTCCTTTCCGTTTGCTTCCTTTGAAACGTACCTCTTTTCAGCGTGCTCATTCATGTGCCTTTGGTTTCGAATGACTCTCAATGCAGCACGGTAACCATAGAAGCGTCCTCCGTGTGCGTGACAGGCGGACTCGGGCATTTATCTCCCGACGTCGTCACGTGACTGCTTGATCAATCTGATTTAAAAGGAGAAGTAGCAGATGATAAAAAAGCGCTTAAAAGTTCAGTAGCTCGTGTGACGTCACTGGAGTCGCGTGCGAACCCCTGTTACGTCAGGCTCGAGTGAGAGAGAGGGCCACGTGATCTTCCTACACCACCTTCAACGCTCCTGGGGCGACGCAAATGAGAAAGCTAGCTCAAAAGAAATCGAGAGGTCCCACGGTCTGCTCTGCTCGTCAGCTCGGCGGTGATAGCTTCGATTTCAGGAAACGGCTCGGGCTCCCCTCGGTCGAGCAAGCACCTTGATCGCCAAATCTATCCAATCTCGTTGCCAAACGCGGTTTTTCACGAGGAGAACTTTCCAGCGAGCGAGACACGCAAAAGGCGAGAGCTTCGAACCCGGTCGCGGAATTAAGCATCGCCCGGGAAATATTTAAAAGATCTTTATTTACACATATAACGGGAAATAACGTTTCTCCACGTTTCCTTCTATAGCTTCGCCTGTACATTTTTTTTGTGGTGTAAACCTGCAGAAACGTTTAAGTTTTAGGTGAACACGGCAGTCATTCAACAGCAGAATACGTCAAAATTTCCTCAAGGATTCCAAACGTGAGGGAGCAGAGTGAGAGATAAGAGTGACAGTGAAACACACGCGCTCTTTACACACGCACCAGACGCACACACATTCATGCACATACTCGCAACACACGACAGTTATCTTTTGTGCTTGCGCATTCCTTCTGGATTCACAGCCTCGTGTTGCCAAGCGTAACATTTCCTCTGTACCGAGTTTTTTGTTGTTGTTGTTGTTTGTTTTTTGTTGTTGTTGTGCCGACTGGAATCCCAACGTGCGCCGGATCGTTCAAGCTCTCCCGCCATTTCCCTGGAATCAGGTAAGTTTGACCTGCAATCACCTTTTCTAGTATTAACGCCTCCCGCTCGTTTAAATAAGCACTTTACCTGCGGGTGCCCTAGAGATTATTAACTCGAACAATTCATGCTCATTTTTAAATTTTAAATAGAATCTTAAAAGTTTCAATTCATATAAAACCATTTTTATGTTTTCCGTAAATAATAAAACTTTCTTTCACTATAAATGTAGGTTATATATCCCTTACTATACCTTCTTATATAAGGGCTTTGCAAATATTAAATTTTCATATTTTATCCCGAATTAGTAAAACTGCTACAACGCTTATGTGTCAGAAGAGAAATTACTTTATTAACTTGTAATAGAAGAGAAACATCAGTCGTCAGTTATGATTTCTGGTTGATTTAAGGATTTAATTTAGTTAAATTATTAATACTTAAAAGTTTATGTTAATTATAAATTAATAGTATGTAATCAATTAATAATATTATAATGATTTTCAGTTATAAAAACCTTATTATTTTAACTAACCCCTAAAACAGTACGTCAGGCTACTGAGTTCAAGTAATAAATTAGCAAAGGTTTTTATTTATTATTTGTTTTACTCTATATATTATTTATTGTTAAAAATAATGGTATTGTAATTATTAGCAGTGATTAAGTGAACTACAGACAAAGGAAGGAGATTAAATATTTTAATATACTGTACAGGGTGTCGACAAAGTCTGGGTATATAGGGTATTAACACATACTTATAAAACAAAACAATTTTATTTAATTCTAATGTTAATAAATAATATTTTCAATATGATTTCCATCATTTTCAATGCATAATTTGATGGTAGGAAAAGTAACATAAATAAATTTTGACAAGTATTTTTTATTTAATTTAAACAAAAGTAAAAAAAGGTAAATTATTATTTTTTAATTGTTTATGTCATGATTTTATTCACTGCTAAACCACCACATCCGCCTTTCCCCCCCTCGGAAAAATAACATAAATAAATAAAATAGTGAAATTTCCCATGTACTCAGACTTTGTGGCCACTCTGTAGTATTAATCTAAAACCAGTCAATATTTTTAACTATCAGGTAACGTAAACTGAATAAACCTAAAAACTGGACATAATAAAACGAAGGAAAATGGAAACCAGAAATCCACATAGAAATTCATTCATCCATAGATTTCTTCCTTTTTATTGAATTTTAATTATTTTTTAATATATGTTATGAAATTAGTTTTAATTTGTATATAACTTAATTAATCTTCTAATAATTAGAGAAAAAAAAAGCAAACTCCCGACCCACATTTTTTTTTTCTAAAAATATTCAAATAAAAGAATATTCAACACAGCACTGCATTCCTAACTCCCTTATGCTTTTTATTTTTATTTTCTTTTTTTTATCATTGAACTGTGAATTTATTTTTTTACCAATTGAAAATTTAAAAAAAAAATACAAAACCTCGAAAAAATACATCCTTATCAAAACAGTAAAAAAAAATGTTGATAATAATTCTCGTATAAGATCTAACACAATGACAGAAAACTCGACAAAATGATAATTGCATGTCAACATTGCGATGATAATTTTCTGACTTCGGGATTCCTGCGTCGTAACAATGCGCCTCAACAACTTTATTGAGGTGTCAGGCGAGGGAAGAACGAAGAATGTCTCAAATGTTTGGAATTCATTCATGTGCAACGGTGAAACCACTATTACACGGCTCCCTTTCGAAAGGAGGCGTGGTACCACTGCTCTTAAACAACGACCACACGCATACGCACATACACAAAATGTTATACTCAACTCGTTTTTAAACCAATGACCCCTGCAATATTTACTCCGTAGCCAACACGACCAGTAAAGCATTCTCAAAATTCAGCGTATGTTTGTCCTGGACTTGGAGAGTGGGTTGAAGATATAAATAGTTTTCATTCAGGAAATTTCTTCATCCATTTCTGTGTTAATTCCGACGCCTTCCTTTATCTCTTGACTCTAAACTTTTATCTAATCAGTACGTCTTATCTTTTCAATATTCTTTTTCCTCCCCTCCCGTTAATCATAAATTTTCCTGTTCTAAATACACACTGTCATTTTCAAGTAATAATAACAGTAGAATATCATCCATCATTAGAAATTTAAAAAAAAAAGAGAATTTAAAAAAAAAAAAAATTAAGATTTCGAAATTTCTTAACCTTTAAGAAACTATATAATAGCTGGTTCACTTAAAGAAAGAGGACACTCTTGAGACTATTAATCTAATTCTATTGCTTTTATGAGATATAATTATTTTTTCTTTCAGAAGCAATAAATGTATATTAAAATTTAATATCAAATTCAGTTCAACATTAAAATCATATTAAAAATAATTTTTAATCTTACAGGTCACGTGCATCTCAAAAACAACTTTTTCAAAATTTGCTTCGTGGTCATGTTTCCGAAGCAACTTTTCTGTTTAACTTTACCTTGGTGGTTGCAGTTTTTATTAGTAACCATAAAAAATTACGGTAAATCTGAATAACGTTTGCAGGAATGCTGCTCGTTACTAAAAAACGTTCACAAATAATTTATATAACAACAAACCGTCAGCCGAAAGCGTGCACTACGGAAACAACGTTTAATGAGCCGACTGTCTATACTTGAGTACCTCAAACGATTCACTTGGAAATTACGTTGTTATTTTTCCCTTCAAACGGAGTCGTAACTTTAAGAATGACCCGAGTTATTTCTACAGAGGCGTTATTTCAAGGCTACGACTCTGTCGACACAATTATTAATGGTGCTTCCCAACCCCCCACCCCCCTATCTCTCTCAATTTTTTTCCCTCCTTCCTCACTCCCTTTTCCACTCTTTTAATTTAACTGTATCGATTCAGACCTGAATATGTCCTCAAAAAATATCAAATGTCAAAACGTTCAATTAAGGGCGTAAGACAAATAAAAAAAACGCTCTCCTGTCTGATCACGTTAAGGATTTCGACGCAATTACTGTTATCTGATCAAATAGAAAGAAAAAATTATCGCCTAAAATAAATGCTTCAAACATGTATTAATTCCATATTAGTCAATAGTATAATAACAGCAATTTTTCATGGAATTATGAACTTCAATAAATTCTTTATTACTTTTTCGCCTTACTTTGCAAGAAAATGCCATGGCTCTTTGTGGGTTGCATTTTAATATCTAATAAAAAAATTAAGAAAAATACTCAGAACGACTGTTGTAATTTTATTGAACAGCAGTATTAAGCTGCCTTCTAAGCTGTAATAAATCTTTAATTGTCTCTAATCTTTAATCTTCATTTTATTTATAAAAAATTGGAAATATAATTGTTAAGACTGAATTTACATTCTAGTAGTGATATTGCAGATCCCAGACAGTATTAATGTTGACTGTCTAAATATCGCATAGAATAGGAAATTACAATTTAGACGTGTTCTTGTATTATATGAGTTTTAAAAATAGTGCTTAATATTCTAATTTTATTTTAATAATCAGAGAAAAAGTTAGTAAAATTTCTGCTCACTAGGCGGAGGTAACTTTGTGCTCACCATAGACATGCCAATGTCACTTCACAACACGGTGTAGGAATAAGTTCAAAAAAGGAAATTAAAAAGATAAAAAAATATTTTTTTATGATATTTAAAACTTAATTTTTACAATTTGTCGAAAAGGGATGACATAATTATACTGAATTTTTGTTATAATATTATTATATTTATAAACATATGAGCGAGGTTTTCAAAATTTAAAGTGTGGCATCAGGAGCAGATGAGGAGTTTCAATTATCGTTAACATCCACATCAATTGAAGACTATAAGTCCTATTGGGTTGAAATGCCAATTTTTTTATTTCGGTTATTCAAGAAAATACATTAACTTAGAAAATATGGAACTTAAGTGGCTTAATACAATGATGGTATCATACAGATAGGGACACAAATTCTTTAGCTATTCATTATGCATGGCACATTTACCCTTTTATCAAAAAAAACTCCATTTAATAATTTTTGTTACTTAAATCCAATATATTCTTAAATTCTTTGCAATGAAATTTCAAAAACCATCCAGTAGTTTTTATTTATTATTTTTAAATTTTTGTCTTTTCGGGATTATATGTTCACATCTATTTCAATTTTCCTTGCGTTTTATCCTTGATTTGGATGTCCCTATAATGTTTCTTTAATAAGTTCTGATCATAAGCATTTTGATAATTTGTGTGTGAAGGTATCGATCTTACTATAGATCAAATTCATAATATTTGTTTGAGAATAAAGATCTCTCTGCTTTAACTGATTACTTTTTATAACATATATTCTAGCTTTTACCACATAGAGTAATGTTCGTTCTTCGAAGAATACATTGCATATACAGTTCCATTCCAAATTTTTTTTATAAACATGAATTTTTAATTATTTCTGCATAATATGAATCTGCAAATTTAAAGCACGTGGAAGAAAAAGTAAAATGGCAAAAATATATTATTAACCATCTTTGGGCATAAAAAATATTTGCCAGTAGATCTTGTAAGGTCCCTCTTTTGGCCTCAATAGCCATTTAGGTAAGTATTTATGGATATACCTAACTATAGGTTTCATTTCTACCATTCACGCAACGCCATCGCCTCATCAGATCTGGAAATCTACGACGAGGCGTGTTGGTTGATTCCAAGCAAGTTTTTTTGAGAATCAGGTCGGAAATTTGTGTTGATCAGGTCGAAATTCTGAAATGTCGTTGTCCTCAACTTATATCCATAAAGATCTGGTTTTGTACTAGAAATTTTATCATAAGGACAACATAAGAGGATGATTATTACATATCTCCGAAAAATATGTAAAAACACTCATTCGCAAAATCGCAAAACACTATGCTGTGATCAATCTAAGACTTATGGTATACGTTTGTTTTCTTAGCAGAGCATTGAGATGAAGGTCTATATCCGGTATGAATGAATGGAGGTTGTTGGCATTCACAGATTTATTTGCTGTAGGCCTTCTGTCTTAAGTAATGTTAATTTCGCTGTCATGAACAGGCAACTGGAATCTCAAATGAAATTCTGATCACAAATATTTTTTTTAGTAAATTCTTACTAGCAATACCAGAAGAAAATGACTTACTAAGCGCAGTACAGAAATGACTTTCTTTCATAGCTGAAGTTATTATTTTAATAAAACCCTTAACAACTCCATGTAAGAACCGTCGCCAACTGCTTTTCTAATAAAAGCTATCCAGAGCTGTAATGTTGTCCAAATAAAATTGTCCAAGTGTGCATATTGAATTGAAATTTGGGCTTTCGTTTGTATACTTTGAATATATTAAATGGTAAAAAAAATCGTTTCTTTAGTTCCTTAAAAATTAAGCAAATCGCAACAGAGATCAAATATTACTCCTTTTCTTAGGTAAAATTATTTTGGGCGTTTGATTTCGAATTATTAAATGCGCTAAAAAAAAGATGAATTTTAAAGTTTTAAAGTTCATTCCAGGATTTTTTGTCTCATCCTTCTTTTCTTCTACGTCCATCTTTTTTAATCTTATATTTAATATCTACATTTAAAGTTTTACATTTAAACTGACTTAGTAAAGAACTCAAAAATATCTTGTGAAATAATATGTCGCCCTATTTTAATCTTATATTTAATATTTTTATTAATATTTGATTTCTGCATGTTATTTCTGATATCTTTAAAACTTGTCGATATTATTATCCCCTCCCCCGTGTTATTTATCGTAAATTTTTAAAGTGGATAATTATATAGTGATAAATAAATTGATGAGACGATATTATATTTAATAGACTCAATAATATTCATTCGGAGAAAGGAGAAAAACCGTGGAAAAATTGGAATCCGTAAGACTATACTTCTCTTCTCCGGTTTCACTTCCGGGAAAGTGAGGGAAAAAATTCCAGTTGCGAAACATTATTTTCTGGCCTGTGTGTGATGGTGATGCTTTTGGTGTTGAACATCACCGTAGTTATGAACTCCGTTTGAGGTGGAGGAGGAGCCATAGACTTTGCCTTTCTTTGATGGTGTCAAGTTTTCGTGGTGCCTCCTTCGATTAATCTACTGCATGCGAAACAGTTAACCTAATTACGGAAAAACACCATCTGCAAAAATGATCTTATCTCTCAGACATTATAAAAAAAAGAAAGAAAAAGCTCACGCTCACTGAAGAATAACACACTTAATGTAGAGATAAACATAAAAGGATAAAAAATGAGAATCTATTTTTTTTTTCTTATTCCATGTGAACTAGTTTTCACTTTCGGTGAACTACTTTTTTGCTTTCTGTTGTTATTTATAAACTAATTATGAAGTTCATAAATAAATAAATTCAGATTAAAATATATTCCAAAGCAAAAGGTCTGTTTTTATTTTGAAACTATGTTCATTAAAAAAACATTCAAAGTCATCCTTATAAAAAAATAAGCTTGAATCTCCTCAATAATTTGAAAAGATTTATATCATGAAATTTAAGTATAGTAAACTCTTCATTTTTCATCTATTTTTCAATTTTGAGATATTTAAATTTATTCAATATAGAGATGAACATTACTAAACCTCATTTCATCTTTTATTTCGCCCTTTAAATTGAGTCCCCCAGACATCTCTACCCGGATTCTAATGCATATTCACACAAATTAAGACCCCCTCCCCTTTTATAATGAAGCCTATGAAGTTTTATTTTTTTAATATTTTTATTACTCTAATGCGGTTTTTCTGTAATGTCTTTAAAATTTATTGACTCTTAATAGCTCTTAATGAAAATTCAACGACCCTTTTTTCTTTTGGTGATTTATTAATAACCCATCGGTGAATATTAGTGTCTTGAAAATGAGAGTGGCTTCTGTCGTTTGCCTCCTTGTCTACTTGGCGTCCCCCACAACAATCTCCCTTTGAATACTTAAATGAAGGAAGGAAAAAAAATAACCAGTGAGTCCAGTTCCTCCGGGCCCTAGATCACTCTATTCTCTCCTGTCTCTTAAATCCCAAACCTGTCGTAATAGAACATTTCATAAAATATTCCACCCCGTTTCCTCTCCCCCCCCCCCATCCATTTTTTTTCCTATTGACCATAGATACTGCTTTTCTCGTCAGGTCGTAGTAGAGCCAGCTCCTATTATGCAACAAACCGGCCTCGTCAAAAATGATGTAATCATGACCGGGATACTCAAAACATAATTAAAGAAAAAAAAAGAGAAGCAATGCAGATAGAACAAAAAGAAAAGTAGATGAATATCTAGGTAGAAAATAAACGCGAGTGTTAAATGCCTCCGATTCACATTAGACGCTGTAGAAGTGTAGGAAACAGCAAGGATAAATAACTTGTATTAACACCATAATTAAGTTAAAGAAGTAGATTTTGCAGTCACCATAGTCTCTGATCCCTATCAACAAAGCCTTATGCTGTACTGTAAAGACTGTAATAAGATTTAAAATTTAAAAAAAAATGTTAAAAAGGTATGGCTCTGATCGTGACCTCTAAAAAAAACAAACCTCCCTATCAACGCAAAATATAACGTTGCTTTTTTATTTTAGACAAATCATTTGATTTAATTTTTATCTATAATCAGAGAGCGTTCAATATCTTGCAATTTGTATGGAAAAACGTTCTTCGCTGCCTGCATAATTTCAGTTAAAGTTTAAAACGTATTCTAAATCCATCAACTAACGAAAGTTATAAAATCAATATGGATTTCACTTCAGGAAACTGGATGATAAAAATGAGTTTGTTATGTGAGTCTAGCGATTTCCAATCACTTTCGTTCCGATCGGAAAACAGCATACTGTAAAACTATACAAGAACTCATTTATTGTTCAAATGCTCCATCGAACAAAAAGGCATCTAACATGAGAACTAACGCAGATCTAGCTTGTGGTCGTATTTCTTCTTCTTCTTCTTTTTCTTCTTCTTCTTCTTATTATTATTACACGATGGTTAGAAATTTATAACCTAGCGTCACGTACTTCAAAATTACAATGATTCCCTCAAATATAATCCAAACCAATTTTAGTATGAGCTCTTTCCTATGGCCACAGTAACCAACACCAAGATTGTCCGCTAAATATTCAATAAGTAAGGCACAAGAATTTTTTTCAGGTATAACATTAATATGTATCCAAGCCAAACAATATTGACAATGAAGCTACACAGTTTACCTATTTCAACTTAAGAACCTAGGTCGCTCAAAACATTTCTCTCATCGTGTCACTAATTTCATTATAACATCTATGTTGTCCGTTGTCTGATTGTAAACCTATTTGCGAACGGACGATTTCACGTCCTCGCCAGAATCGAACCGTTGTCCGGCCATGGACTATTCATGGGACCAACATATGAAAACCAGAGGAGCAAGGTTTGGACTTACGCTGTGTGCTGGAAAACCCCCAACTGTATTCGGTCAAAAGACAGCACACGCGCTATTTTTGTTTTGCAGTTCATAATTTCGCCCCAAGGGGTGCAGCCACCCCGAGCGTACCTTTCTATGCCGTCATATTCAAACGTTGTTTAGCTAAATCTCAACCTCTGAGTAAATAACAAATAAATCTGCCCCCCAACCTTCTTGAATTGCCCCCGTCTTACAGGGTGCTTCTAAATAGAAGGACGACAATTACATAGTGTAATTCCATGCATCAATCTAAACAAAAAGTTCCTTATCGAAAATGTCTAAAACTCAAAATTTAGGGTCTAAAAAATCGCATCGTTATGTCATTTAAGACCTTTCTGCTCCAGCAGTTCATTAAATGAACTGCGCTATGCCACGAGAAAACTTCGGCAATTGTTGAGATTAAATGATGTTTTCCGCCAGCTGTTTAGCAAACTTCGCGTGACGTTTCAGATTTCTAAAATTTGAGTTTTGAACTGTTAAGGAACTTTAAGTTGTCATTATGCAAAGGATCACGCTAGGTACTTATTGTCTTTCCATTTAGAAACAGCCTTTATTATAGGGTGATCGTAAAGCCCCTTTATGCGAAAGATTTTGAGTAGCTCGAAATAAAAGCTTACATATACAATCTTAATGAAATGATTGTGTTATAATATGCTGTATTGCGCTTAACGGATGATTTCACAGTTCGCAGATGAAATCCTAGTTTGGTGGGATAAAAAGACGTTATGATCACCTTGTACAAAATATTACCGCCTTACATTAATAAGTAATTAATGGTAACATATTAAAACATCAACAAAAATACATCTCAACTGTAAAACTTTATTATAAACACAAAAAGCAAATCCCCTTACCCTGAGATAACATAGAACATCCCTAGTAGAATAAGACCTCCCTCGCTATTACACAATCTTATAACATTAACCAATACTTGTACTAACAATGTAAGTTGTATAGAAATCCATCAAAATTACGTATGATGTTGAATATTATTTACATAGTCTTCTACTTAAAAACACGAACTAAAAATAAATGAAATATAACATCCCCTTCGATTAGACAAACAATATATTAAAAATTAATAAATCCGGAAATAACTGCTTAGTTTACGAATAAAAAATTACCGACAAACGACCGATAAAAAATGTCGACGCTTGGGAAACACTGTAGTCGTAATTTTGCAACAAGGTTTCCCTCTCGTGCTGAAGGAGTGAAACATTTATTTGAAAGGGGGGGGGGGGGCGAGTTGAGAAATCATACTAATTGAATAGTAAGATCTTAATAAACGTATATTTGTGGATTGCATGTATTTGTATTTTATATAATCATGTGCTACAAGCATACGTAGTATAAACCCCAATGTAAAAAAAGAGGACAACTCTGTTATCTTTATTATTATTATTATTATTATTATTTTTTTTTTTTTTTAATTTTAGATAAATGCACATGATTTACTAAATTACAGTAATTTAAAAACACCATCAATTAAAATGCTTTAAACGCGTACTAAATTTGAGTTCGAGAGTATTATGACCTAGTTTAATTTAATTAGAAACTCCACAATGTCGATGAGGATTTATTACGGATGCTAACGAACGGCCATAAATCAAACGGAACCAACTTCAGATATTGATCGTTAGCTAGCACCAATCCTCCGGTATTAAGAGCGGGTATCGTAGCAAAGCGTTTTAAGCAGAATGGGGGCGACGGGTCTTGTGCTGCTTTTGTCTTGTTCGATCTTAATTTATTCCCTTATTGTTGTGTTCCATCCGTGTTCATGTGGTCAAGGAAATTTCGCGCCCGCTCGGCTCAATTACTCGAGGAAACTTTGCCCTCACCTGACATTCGAAGAGATCCTGATCTTACATTTATCCTGCTACAGAGAAAAAAAAACCTTCGGAAAAGTTCATCGCCTTTCATGATTACTTTAAGTGTGCTCCAGTGTGTGCTTCGAATTTCTGGTTGCACTAAAGATATACAGCTTAGAAAAGATATTTTCCGCATATATAGCAATTAATTTTTTATGCAGAAGAAGTTATAAAGTTACAAAAATACAATCAAATTTTGACTTTAAAGCATGGTTAGAATTTCAGAACATTTTTGATGATGATGGAAAAAGGTTTTAGTCTTTTGAACGACAGTAACGTCAAAGAAGTTTTTCTTGTCGGGAAATTTTATCAAATGCTAACGACGTTTTAATATATACTTTTCCACAGTCTCTCAAGTGTATTCTTAAATGCCGACACCCAAAAAGCAAAATGTCACATCGGATTTCAGTGAAATTCCAACTGCAGTTGCCATAAAGATTGTCTTTGTTATCTATCGTTTATCTCGGTATTCTGAACTTTGTAATTTTGAGTGATGGTTAATTATTACTATTTGAAATAAAGTTATTGTACAGCGGGCTCTATTCAAAACATTCTTATATGAAACAATGCACTGTTTTTCCAGAAAGATTCAAGAATTCTGTTTCGTCATTTTTTTTCTCTAACCGGTAATTCATAAAATCCAAAATACAAAACAACCTACTATTAGGGAGAACCTACTGTATATACGAAAACAGACTTTGAAATAATTTGATCCTGGATGATTTAAATGGCCCATTTCAACAATTCCGAAGCCAATTAACTACACTTATGCAAACACACACATTTTCACTCTGATAAGTTACTTACAAAAAACACAAGCGAGAGCTTTTGCTAAATCTCACACTTTAATGACCACGAAAAGAGAATCGTGTCCTAATCCTCTTTCATGTTGCCACGCATTGGAGAAACATTTCTATTAATGTCTGCAATAAAGCACCCAATTGCTAGCAAAAACATGTCTTGCACGAAAATAATGGGGTCCAATTATCTTTGCGAAAAGATCAAAATCGCTTGGGCTGCCATCTGATAAATATGGCGGTTATTAAATCACTTCTTATTACCACCCTTCCATCTCAGCAAATCCTTCACCGTAACGGTATTGTGAAATTGCTTTTTGTCATGCAAGACAAAGGATTAATTTTTACTTAAAATTTTATAGTTAATTTTATGCTATTCACCATCGATCCCAGTGATAGTTCGAGCCCGTGACAAAAATTGGTGCGGGCCCAATTTGAATGTAATTTGAATTAAATATAGACAAAAATTTTAAATAAATTCATCGCCGAGCTGTCTTGGAAGACAATTGGGCCACTTTTCACCCACGGACCCAAGAAAATTGTCTTTTTTGTCTATGATATAATCCTTCACTAATCGAGATCCAGTGTTAACAAGGACTATATTAAGTGTATCAATTCTCGGGTCTCCGCCCTTATTTTTTGATGCCCGAGTACGCGGGTTCGATCCCGGCCGAGGACAACGAGGATTTTTCAGGGGGAAATCCTGAGATCACGCACTTCCTTTGGAAGGGAAGTAAAGCCGTTGGTCCTGTGTAGTCGTTTTCCGGCTGCACGTTAAAGAACCCTTGCGAGGCAAAATTTGCGGCTCCTATAACGACGTCCTGAAATGACCATAGCAGTTGAAAAGGACGTTAATACCAAACCAACCAACCAACCAACCGCCCTTATTTCCGGAAAAACAGTGTCTCAAAGGCCGGCCGAATGGAGATGAGAACGGTGCGACCGCACAATGTTCCTCGATCCTGCCTGTATGATCCAACTATTTTTTATTATTAAAAAGTCCTGCACATGATGACTTTGCACCGGGCCCCAGTTTTTTTTCGGATCGGCGCTAAGTATTTCCAACGTGTCACAATTCGAAACGACATTGCTTTCATATTGTATGTTTCTCGAAGACCTTGCCAACATTTTTTAGTCTTTCGTGCGAACCATATGATGCGGAAACGGCATCAATGCTTTTGAAGAAATTGGATATGAACTAGAAACATAAAATATTATTTAAAAAATTCTTTTGAAGATAGTTTTTGTTATAGATAATAATAAAGGAAAGTTAAGATAATAGAACAACGTGCTCAGTTGGTAATTTCTGAATTTTACCCCATTAGTAAAGTATCTTACAAGATGAACGATTCTGTTCTTTGGAGGATAAAGGATTATCAAACCCAACATGGGAGGATATTCCTTCGCAGTCATCCACTATCGAATGTGCACTTTTATCTCATCTATTAAAAGCTACAAGAGTCGTTTTATTATCGTTAATGTTTCAGCAGTTAGTTTCCACATGATGGGCATTTTATCGTTATTGTCGTTCCAGGTCTCTTGGAATTATCAGAATTGGAGTAAATGGCATTTCAGAGACAGTAAACACTGATCGCCGCTTTTGACAATGTTATCTTCTCTCTGAACGACCAACGTCACCTGGTTTTATATTTTATCACCTTGTTAAATCGACTGCATTATTGGTTCACCAAATGTGTATGAGGCTACTTTGTTCTAAAATAGAACGGTTATTTCAAAAAGAAAATGGTAAGGTGTTTTAAGACTTTTCTTCAGGCATAAAAAAACCTTAAACGGTTGCTTAAGGTAAAGGTTAAACAGGATTTAGAGCTTTAATGATTTAAATATTTATACTTCCTCAAAATAAAAGGTCTTCGGCATCTATTGAAATACAAGAGGATCCTGAAGGATTCCTGAATCAGTGCATTTCTATTTAAATCCCAAAGCGATGACAGGATTCAATTCCAGCATTATAAATTCCATCAATTATAAATTAAATATGCAAGTGATATTCCCACAGCTTCAAAGATTAAACGAGATTCTAAATAGGCATTCCTAACTCTTGAGTTTAGCCTATAGAGAGGATGTTGTTATAGGAAATAAGAAAAATTTTCTTTTGCTATCATAACCACATATTGTTTATTGGAAAGCAAACCGGTTTCGGCTTTGGGGCTATCATCAATGTTGCATCAGTCTTCAAAAAATAACTAAAGATAAATATAGTTTGAAGCTTATCTTTATATGCAAAGATAAATATAGTTTGAAGGCCACAATTATTTGTTGGCAAAAATATTTAAAATTTCTTTAATAGAGTTAGGAGGATTGAGAATAGATTGGAAAATATAGATAAATTATTTTTTATATGGAAAGAGATTATTGAATGATCGAAGAGGAAGCTGGAAGAATTGGTTATTTTTGTATATGAATAATAAACCAGATTTATGGTTATCGTCTTATTGATAGTAATAATAAACTAAGGTCATTTTGCGTCTTTTACACAAGTTATATCTGTACACATCCCAGGACAAACACAAACATCCATGCCCACAGCGGGATTCGAACCCACGAGCAGGCGGACTCGAGAACTAGAAAGCCTACGTCCTAGCCCTCGTGATAGTTTGTTGTTGCCTTATGTTATTGAGGAACTTGAACAACACCTCCTAGAGAGAAGGCCTGCGAATGGAAACGTCATACATTGTTATACAGGGTCGAGTGACATTATTATGACCATCCCTACGTTTGTTTTCGGGGTTGCCCAGCCGAAGAACTATGTCACGTGTTGGGAATTGGTTAGGTGACTATATAAAGGTAGGTTTCCATTATGTTAAAAACATATCACTCATTGCTGCAATGGGTAAGAAACGTGATTTATCAGATCTGGAAAACGGGATGATAATCGACTTTCGGGTCAAGGGTGGCAGTATTTCGGAAACCGCGCACTTTGTGAACTGTTCTCGTGCTGCTGTAGTTAAAGTGTACCATGACTGGGAAAATGGGACTGTTCAGAGTAAACGGTATGGGAACTATGGAGCACCATGTGCCATTGATGAGAGAGGTGATCGTCACCTGCGAAGGTGTGTGAAGGCCAACCGAAGAGCTACAGTGGACCGACTTACCGCTCAAACCAACGAGGGTGCTACCAGACATGTCTCTAAAACCACAGTACAGAGGACCCTGCTACGTATGGGCCGCCGCAGCAGACGGATGGTCACACCACCCATGCTGACGAAGGTTCATCTCCAAAAACGGCTTCAATTTGCCCAACAGTACAGAAACTAGACAACTTCTGACTGGAAAAAGATTGCCTTCTCCGATGAGTCACTATTTCTGCTCCACAGAAGTGACATCCGTTGGCGGGTGAGGCGAGAAACCTCCGAGAACAAGCATCCTGCAACCATTGTTGGACGAATCCAGGCTGGTGGCGACAGCGTCGTGGTGTGGGGAGTGTTCTCATGGCATTGTCAGGGCTCACTGATACCTGTGGAAGGCACTCTCAACCGATTTGGTTATTTATCCATAATTGCAGATCAAGTGCACCCATACGTGGCGACTGTCTTCCCAGAGGGGGATGGCATGTTCCAACAAGACAATGCGACGTGTCATACGGCTGCAATTGTTCGGGGGTGGTTTGAGGAACACGACCAGGAGTTCCAAGTATTACCCTGGTCCCCTAATTCCCCATATCTCTACCCGATCGAGAACCATTGGGATCACCTCGATCGTCATGTGCGTGCTATGGAACAACCACCGCGTACCCTTCAGCAGCTATCGGATGCTTTACAGTCTGCATGACAACAGCTACCAGTAGAAACCTACCAGAATCTTATTGACTCACTCCCACAACGTCTAGCTGCTGTCCGTGCCGCTAAAGGCGGTTATTGGGGATATTAGCTGGTGGTTATAATAATGTGACTCGACTCTGTATCGTCGTAAAAAGTCATCGTAAATCGTATTTCTACCAATAATAAGCCCTAAAGTATGACTTTTTTACTTGAATGTATACAAACCTTCAGATTGTAATATACATTGTATTTTGATTATTTATATATTTCTTTTTGGTTAAAGATTCCGTGACTCCAGATTGAAAATCTCATTTGTGGAACTGTGGTTTCTGGACTTATTTTGTTTGTTACTTTATTATTTGTTGTGGAATTTCTATTTTTTTGAGAATTATATATTTAGTAAAGTTTGGTTTATTATTCAGATTGTTCGTTTTGATGAAATTTTCGAATGCTTTTTTATTTTGTTAATTTATTTTAACCTAAAAAAAAACATTACTCCAGAAATTATCATCCAAGACCCTAACAAATTAAGAAAATTTCAGAAAAAATTATATTTACTAATCAACCATCAAAAAGGGTGAATTACAATCTGAAGATTTGTATACATTCAAATTCCTGAATAATATATGGCAACAATCTTCAATTTATCAATAAACAATGACTATTTATCACATCTCTATTTTTATACTCATAAATAAGTAACTCTTTAGCTTCCTCCTCTTCAATCATTCAAGCAATTATATCTCTATATAAGAAGCGATTTATGTGTATCTTCTAATTCATGCTCAATCTCTTCCTTCTATATTGCGTACCGTTAATCAAGCTTTCAATATTTCCGTCATCAACTAATATCATTTTAACCTTCAACTAAAACCTTCAACCTTTTTTAAGTAACTTCACTCTGCTATCCCTTATAGACAACTACAGTACTGATGATAGCTACAAAGACGAAACCGGTTCTTTTTGCAATAAACAATATGTTGGTAAAAAAAAAAATTTCTATTTCCTAAAGCAACCCCTGAAAAATTCATAAGAAAGACCAAAATTTTAAATATCTGGCAAGGGGTCAATTTTTAGCTTTATATTTTCGAAAAAAGTAAGCAAAAAAAAATTCCTTTTTTATAGGAAGTTCTTCAATTAAAATTTACTTTATTTCGAATCACTGCAATCGTATATTGGTAAATAAATTTGTTATAAAATATTTTTTCTCCAGTCATTGTAAGTTGTAGTTGACGAATATTCAAGCTCAGAATTGTCTAAGTGTCCTTGTTTATTTTTTTTTATCTACTACGAAACTGATTTCCATTGAAAAACGGATGCCTAAATTTACTTAACATTCTGCTATTCAGGTTTCAATATAATGAGGTTTCTTTACATTTTCCTAGTTTCGAAAAAGAAACTTAGAAGAAGCTAGACTTAAATCTCTGGGATCCAATTTTCTATATTAGAATACTAGAGATTTTAGTATCATTTTTATTCCCATTGCAATAAAATTTTTTATCTTAAAAAACAAATGTTTTAAAACATTCTTTAAGTTCCTTATCACTAATAACCTTGCAGAAATATTTAATATGAATTTTTATCGAATTTTAACGAAAAACACTTGCACAAATTACCGAAGAGTCGATTGAACTTCGATATTAAAAGACATAATACACCAGAAAACTGCCACAGCCCTATTTCCTTGGCATAATCAAAGAGAAATTACATAATAATAATTTTTTGTTATTGGACACATCCGTTCTCGTTATTCCATCGACGTCTAAATCGTTTCCCTAAGAAGAAATTTTTCTCTTTCCTTTGGTAACAGGAGACGATTGCCCCGCAAAGTTGCACGCAATCATTTTCCCCCCCCCGTCGCGACGTCAAAAATGCGTTCATATCCTTTAGCTTTTATTAATTACCACGTGAAACTTATTATGCACGAAATATCCAATATATTCATTTCTGAAAAAGGGAAGAAAGATTTCAGTGTATGCGGATACAATCAAATTGGCGCCTCTCTTCCTTCTATTAATTAACAGAAGAGAAGTCTTTGAATTAATAGGCCCTTGTTCACAATTTTTCTAGTGAAGCAATTTTATTAATTTTAAATATTATGTACATCTTAACCATTTGTGAAAACAAAAAAAAATATATTAGATTCTAATTAAAATTGGGTCCACATTTATAGTTCCCTTAATATTATGTTAATTTGCATGCAATTTACAGGTTTTTTCCTAATGAAGTCGAATACAAAAAAATGGTCAAAGATAAATAGGAAAAGAAAACTTAAATAAAAAATCATGCAAGTTAGAAATTAAATTATAGTGAATTAATACACAGAGATCATACGAGAAAGATTTTAGGTCCCTTTATTGTAAGATTCGCAAGGTCCCTTTATCGAAAGATTTTTGAATAACTCAGAATGCACATATCAATCTTATGCAGTCTTAATCAAATCTCTGCGTAATGTTCTGTCCTATGCTTAACAGGTAAGTTCACAGAAAGTATTCAAAATATCCTCCTTCCCTTTTTTGCACAGCTGAACTTTTCAACACATATTACTGGCCGATTCAATTAGTCGAAGAAAAACCAGAGTCCAATAAGAAGCTCAGATCCTATCTTCTTATATCATCAGCGATAGTTTATAAACATCCAGCAGATATGGACAAGGTTAAAAAAAAATGGATACCTGGGTTCCACACGAACTCACCGAAGAGCATGCATTGGCTTTTAACGACCTGAGGCTTGAGCATTCTGCATCGGCTGCTTACGATTGGTTAAAAATGGATGTTTTTGACAATAGAAAGCATACAGGCCCAATAAAGGGGAGCCATTGAAACAAATGTCCAAAACTCTTATGTGTCTACTGGAAAATGCAGAAAATCAACGCCTTGGGAGGGAGGGTTACGAGGTTATTCCTCATTTGGCGTATTCTTCAGACTCGGAACCAGCAGACTTTCACATGTTTCATCATTTGGACTACTTCTTGAAGAGCAATGGCCCACTAATTAGAGGATGCTGTAATTCATGCCGTCAGCGATTTCTCGGATCATTGTGATGCCAACTTTTGCCATCGCAGCAACTCTGACTAAAATTGTTCGTCTGTTACTCCTGTCTCTTATTTGTGTCATAATTATTTAGATAGATACAGGCAATGATCATCCTGTTCGTTGAATTATTTTCGGTTCGGACGATTATTTTTCTTTATTTCCACATAAATGGGGAATTTTTACTCAAAAAGGAAGTTTTAAGGAAATAATACAACATTTTTACTTAACCGATTTATCACTCACTCACTTCACTCTCGTATACTCACACACACTCTCTCTCTCTCTCTCTCTCTCTCTCTCTCTCTCTCTCTCTCTCTCTCTCTCACACACACACACACACACAAACACACACACATAAGCATATTTCCACTGTAATTTATCTATACATTCAAAATTTATTTGAACAGTACTGATCATTTTAATTCTACAAACTGTTTCGAAGAAACCTACCCTGGACCTTCTCTGAGACCTCGATAGTCCATCTCGAATTGAAATTTCCCTTGACACCTTCCTCTTCTTGGCCGTACTTTCAGGATGTTGTCCATTCCTCCAAATGGATAGACTGTTTAGCAGCGGATGTCGTACATGGCTGCTTATCCCTCAAATTCATCTCATAAACGTTCGGTAGTGTTCGTGCGGTCAGGGGAGACATGGGATATCAGGGTTGTTTTTTTAAACAGAGTTTTTTTTACCAGCCCGTGACAGAGGCGGAAACATGACATGGTGCATTATAATCTTGGAAAAAACAATCCTATTTTTCAAAAAAAAATGTTCAGAGTTCATCTTGTCTGAATCACATGCAAAGGTTTCAAACTAAACCAATAGATATATCCCCGAAGATGACTTTAGTACCGTCCACCTTGTCGGTAGAAAAGAAATATTCAAGTAAAACATTGGCTTTTATTTTCATCTTTTCATGTTTCACTTGAATATTTGACATTGGCTTTTATGTTATAACATCTATCGGATCTGCACTATATCACCTAACGGGATTAGTCATAAATCCCTTTCCATTGCAGTACCCTCCGACATTACATATGTCACTGGAGTTTATCTGCCTTGATTGCGTGGTGAGATGTTTGGTTTTCAGAGTTCTTTAGATGCAGAGTTCTTTCCGTAGATTATAGCCAAACACCATAAGCCTCTTAGAACTGTATTTTTCGCGGGTTTTTTTGTGTATCTCATGCTGCGTCAACATTGAGTGAATTTTGTTGTCTCCACCGCGCATGTAATGGGTTTCTATGCCTACCTTGGATATGGTAGTTTATCCAAACGTTTCCGAGCAGATATGCAACAAATATGACAGCCAGTAGTAGGTTCTGTTCGTATAGCCATTTTACATTCACAAACAATATGAAATGAACTTAGGCAATTGCGTTTGCGCAAGCTTACAAATACATATCGCTAATTTTGTGTTCAGAAGGAGGTGTCCGGTTCATTATTGTAGGGCAGCATATGATTTATGCGGATAAAAAAAACATATTACTGTAACTTACAGTACTATGAATGAAAATTTCCTCTGAATATTTTATATATTCGATAATTTTAATTTTTTAATGATTCTAATTTTCTTAAATAATCCTGAAAGGTTTAACAAATAATATTAAAGATGTGACTACCTACAATGTACTCAGATAATAATAATATAATGACTTGTTATATTTTGTTGTTCCTTTTATCTCCAGTTTTGTGTACGTTGGGTTGGTATTTTTTGTTAAAATATTTTCAGAATATTATATAAGCAGGAAGTTATTAGCAAGTTGTGCAAAAGGCCCGATTTTAGACTGAAAAATGTTAAGATATCGAACTTCGACGATGAAGTCACGAATAACGAAGGATGATTTAGGAAAAATTGCAAATATTTGAAAATTCATTAAATTCGACACGGAATTCCAGGGATCTTAAATTTACATAACTGAATGACAATCAGAAGGAATAGAACTGCATGCTATCTGAATTTAATTTGGAATAATTATAGTAAAAAATATTTCGGAAATTTAGTTCTGAATATGAATATCTGAATAAGAATAAGGTTATTCTTTATTATTTTTTTTTATTATTTTTTAATGGTTATTAAAAAAAAATAAACTCGTATTGATATTTATGTCTCATCATTAAACTTAAAATATTTTGTAAAAGTTTGCAAATTAAATCTTTTGTTTGCAAATAGCCTGAATTCCAGATTTTATTAAACTCTAATTGTTTTTTCCACGTCATTCACTTAATTGATTTAGCACTTCAGATGTCATTTTAAGTGCTCTAGTTCAGTACAATAAGAAGAAAAAAAGATTACAGAACACGGAAGACTGGAATTTTTATTAGCATTTGAATAAGCAACAAAAAATTTTCATTTTCACGAACATTCTAAACACTTTAGGAAAATATCCAGGCAGTTCGTTCGATTTTTTACGCCTGAATTTGTTCCTATTCAGAAAGAAATGATATTTGTTCCTGAATTTGTTCCTATTTTTTATGTCTTTACGCATCATCGCACTGAAAAGGGCGGAGGAACGGGGGATGAGAATCACGTTTGCAGCTTTGAGGTTAAATAAATAAATCACAAAAACCATAGATTATTTCCTGCAGGATAGATCGATACAGAAGACAAGAAATCAATTACTCAGCAAATGCAAAAAATTTTTTAAAAGAAAATCATCCAACTGGACGCGTAGATCATAAGAGCGAGCACATTGAAAAGGAAGTGTGACTGAACTCGGTTATGTTACTTCCTTTTTATTTCGCGTTACAAAAGTCAACTTCCTGTAGCGGAACGATCGCCAGCCCATTGATAAATTATAAAAATTCCACCAAATTACTTAGTAGTGTTAACTCTATCCTTCCTATGTCAAGCTTCTACATCTCTTGTCTGTCTCTATCTCCCTCCCTTTCCCAGTTATTGTTTGGCGCCATTCCTGGTCGTGAAGGAATCGTCATTTTGACAAAAAGGACTGCTCTCGTTCTGAAAGACGACGAAATGTTTTCTGGGAAAATTCTTAAGTCACGTTCAAACGGAAAAAAGAACGCCGTATCCAGAGGCGCGTCAAAGAACCCATTAATATTAGTCAAAATTTCCGGATTCCCCTGTCTAGTGATCTTACTTAATCACGGCATTTGAAAAAAGTCGTTTGAAACTAACTAGCCAATTTTTCTTTCTCTTTCTTTCTTTCTCAAACCTGCTGGAAATAAATGCTACCTTAGGGTTTGTTAGAAATAAATGCTACCTTAGGGTTTGTTAGAAATAAATGCTACCTGCAAGGCTCTGTCAGGACACAACAACAGTAAGGTAACCATTATTCAAAACGACAACTAGATACTGGCAAATAATATTCACAATAAGATTCACAAATAATTTTATCAATTTATACAATGATGCAATTTCTTCGTTTCTCACAAATTATATGAAAAAAATTATTAGTATTTACAATAGATAAATTAATGATTACCACACAAAAGTAAATTTCGCAATTAGCAGAGAGCAAAAGGATGCATCTAACGAAACGGTGGATACTTATAAATCAAAAGAAAATAAACCCGCTTCTAGACTAGTTTTCATGTATACATATTTATACTCTACAGAAGAAATTTGTAATCTGCATATTTACACATGCTGATGAAGAGGGCCTTGCTGTAGAAAGATGCAGATAAATGGAAATCTAAAGATTTTAAGTTTGGAAACTGTTTTATTTTCTCTTAATTCCCTATATCTTCTTTAATGTAGAGTTCCAATTGATAACCAACAACGTATGTCCGTGAAGTTTCTTTTTTAATACAAATTTGCTTAACTTTTAAATTTACTCGATTGTATAAGCAACGGCCAATATTTATATTTCACACAAAAAACTCTTAAAAACTCCTCAGTCTCTTTGTTTAAATAATACACTTTGAAATGTTCAGGAAAATTAATTCAATAAAAATATTCACAGGGAACTCATAATACGTGTACTTATTGTTCTCAAGAATGGCCTGGAAAATTAAGCGATCGTAGATCAGGTTTCCGCAAAAGAAATGTTTGCTTGACATTCTAATCAAGAAACCAATGAATTTTGGCATAATACAGGGCATTTGTAAAACATACGGCAGAAATTCAAGCGGTGATTCTTATGTTATTTTAAGAATCTTTTGTCCTTTGACGATTTTTCGATCAAAGTTATCTATCCGTAGCAATCTTAATTTCTTAATAATTTACTGCCTCTTTGATTTCATAGCCTCTGCTTTGTAAATCTTCCACTATTTCTTCCATCTTATACTCCCAATAAGCGAATCATGAGAACTGTCAATCATTGCGTTAGCATGGAAACCAGCTGGAGTAAAATATAGTCTCGCACTGAAGCCGCTGTTAAATGAATTACTGTTAAATTGGTGTGCCTTTAAAAAGACCTTTTCTGTAATTAATGCGAAATTAATTTTCCTCAGAAGATTCGTAATAATTTCTCGTAGGTCATATTGCTTGAACACGTGATGAACAAAGCGCACTTTAAACAGGAAATATTAACGATAAATAAAGGACCTGTGCAATGAGGCTAAGCAGGGCTAAAGCAGCCGCTAATTAGCCAATGAATTTAGCCAATGACATGGCCATGACTTATTGCAGGAGGAGCGATTCTCATGACTTGTCTGTTGGACTATACATGAACCGAGCCATATCATTTAAATGGCCTATGATTTTTGTTTTCATATCTATAGAGTAGATGATCATAAATATAGTGTAGAATTTGATAATATGTTTCAAATATGAGCCTTGTCAACTCGATACTTTTCCTTGTAAGGGTTTAGAAAGAAAATTGTTGCAAAAAAAAAAAAATCACAACCGGTCGCAATAATAAACACCGTTATTTTATCGATCCGACATAGGAAAAGACATGCAAAAGGCGTGATCGGCTTTTATGTTTTAGACAGCACTGTTTCATTGTAATCGTAACGTGATAGAACCTACAGTGCGTCGCAAAAATTTAGGCAAAATCATTTATCATTTTTTTCATGGCAAACACGCTTATTATACTAAACGTGAAATTGTCTTTTATAATACTTAAGAATGAAACAAACTCATTCCACATACGGAGTTTTTAATACACCCATTGCGTATTTCGTATAAAAATGAAAAACAAATAAAGAACGACATAGTTTTGACGTCTCAAAAAAATAGGCAAAGAAACGTAATTGGACTTTCATCATAACATTAACGAGAAATTATGTTTCCATTGGCTTTAATTACTTGGAAGACACGATTACTCATCGAAACAACTAAAGTTCGCGTCCTTCTGTTCGCACCAGCATACATTTGCCTAGACATAATCCCCCAGAGATTTTCAATCCCAGAGATTTTCAATCCCTCAGAGATCTTCTTGCAGGCCACTTCATGTCACGAATCCCATGCTGCTGGAACCATCGTTTTGTGGATTTTGCGCTATGGATCGGTGCGTTGTCCTGCTGGAAAATCCACGCTGGGCCACCAATCATCTCGCCAAACGGTAATAAATTGTCAGTCCATTTTTTTTGATAATTTTCAGCCTTCTGACTACCACAAACAAATTCCAACGATGTTGTTCCATTGAATCCAAACGCTCCCCATACAATCACAGAACCTCTTCCATTCTGCCTGCTGAAAAAAACACCGCTTCTCTGTTCTCAGGTCATGCCAATAATTGGCCCAACCGTCTGGGCCATCTAAATTCCACTTTTTCTCATCTGAGAAGAGAACTGATAGCCACTCGTCCGTCCAATGAATATGAGCTTGTGCCCAGACCAAACGTTCTTCAATGTGTTCGGGTTTCAGGGGGAGGACGTTTTATCAGTTTCACATAAGCAAGAAGTTGGCATTCCTTAAGGCGCCTATGGATGATCTCTTTTGATGCTAGGTTAGTCTGTTGAGCAATTTGTCTAATACACAAACTGTTTTTGCACACCAGTCTGATGATTAGTCTGTCATCACGAGATGAGGTTGCTCTGGGTCGTCCAGTGCGTGGCTGCGCTTCATGATGTTCACTTCTTGCTAGAAGATAATCCACACATTTGGGTGGTTTTTGGCGGAAAACAGGTAAATTTGGCCAAAAGTATGCACGAAACCGTAAATCAAAACATTTGGGTGGTTTTCTGTGTAAGACAGGAAAATTTGACCAACCGTGTGCACGGAACTGTAAATTCCAAATACAGAACGCTGTATAATTGAAGCAATCTCTTTAACAGTTACTGAATGCCCCTTTGCTTTTAGCATCCAGATCTTCGCCACTTCGTCAGTAGTGAATTGCTTGTTAGCTGGCATGATTATAAATCAGTTTAATAAGAAATACTGGCAAAAGTGAATTGCTTTTATATATTTTCACGTCTAATTTGAATAATTTTTACGTGTTTTATACAAATTTGCATGGCTGTACCAGTCTGAACGAGGAGTCACGGTTATTGCCTAAACTTTTGAGACGTCAAAACTATGTCGTTCTTTGTTTGTTTGTCATTTTTGCACAAAATACGCAAGCTATTTTCCATTTTTATACAAAATACGCAAGCTGTTTGTCATATTTATACAAAATACGCAAATATGGAGTTTGTCATTAAAAACTCCATGTATGGAATGATTTTGTTTCATTCTTAAGTACACTGCTCAAAACATTTAAAGGAACACTTCTATTAAGCAGCGTGCAGAAGCAACTACGAATAATATGGATAAAATCGCTGTATGTGATCATTAAAAGACGGTTTATTTAACAATAGAATGCATTATTGAAACAACAGGTGAAGAAACAAAGAGAAAACAGGAAACTGCAAGACCCCTGCCTAAAACAAAGTGAAATGTCCTTTGGACATTGTGAGGAGAATGCCCTGTTTCTTCCAGGGATCAGTTTTGCACCATTCAGTAATGTGTATGCCTACCATGGGCTGCAGTAACCTCCATGCACCTTCGAGGCATGCTCCATATCAGTCGACGGATGTGATCTTGGGGAAGCCGATCCCATTCCTCAGTAAGTGCCTGAATGAGCTGTTGCAGTGTTTCTGGAGCTGAAGGGCGGTGTCGAATTCGCCTGTCAAGCATGTCCCAAAGATGTTCAAGAGGATTTAGGTCTGGACTCATTGCAGGCCACCTCATGGTCTGAATGCCATGCATCCGTAGGAAGTCTTGAGTGACAGCTGCCGTGTGTGGACGAACATTATCCTGCATCAGAAGGAATCCAGGCCCCATGCCATGTGCAGCAACAATCACATGTTCTTCCAGAATGTCACGAATGTGCACGTCAGCGGACATTCGCCCTCGGACGACCACAAGATCCGTTCGATGGTCTATTGAGATGCCAGCCCAAACCATAATGGAACAACATTCCATTCGGTCAGTCTCACAAACTGTTGCGTCGGTGTTTCGCTCACCACGTCGTCTCCAGACACGTAGACGGCCATCACAGCGGATCAGGCGGAAGTTTGACTCGTCTGTGAAGAGAACAGAACTCCAATGGCGAAGGTACCAGGTGACATGTTGATGTGCAAACTCTAGTCGCGCCTGTATGTGCTGGCGGGTAAGCCTAGGCACTCGATTTGGTCGTCTGGCTCTCAAGCCAACTTCACATAATCTATTCCGGATTGTTTGATCTGAAACAGCTACCCCAGCTGACATCTGCAGGTCATTTCTCAGGTCTCTGGCCATTGAGGTTCTTCAGGGCACAAGTCCGTGTGTACTGGCCAGTCGCCTGGAATCGTGTCCACAGTCGGAAAATGACGGAAGAGGACACATTGAGGGCATTTGCCACAGTCCGAAATGATTGACCCGTTTGGAGCAATCTTACGGCTCTCGCAGCTTCTACTGCTTCAAGATGCCTTCGTGGCATGTCAGAGCACTAACAACAACGTTCCAGGAATGCCTGCACCTTCTTGTGTTTGACAGTTATCTCCAAGCAAAGAGTGTACTGGCATGTAACCACTTTGTTTTCCGGGGGGTTATATTGCTATGCAAATTTCTCAGAACATCTGGCAGCAAAATGTGTTGGCTTCAACCATTTCCTATGAGGGAGATAGTAGGTTTCATGTTGCAGATGATGAAATTGCTAAAAAGTATTATTTACGCCCTCTGTAGGGGATTCTACAAGTGTTCCTTTAATTGTTTTGAGCAGTGTATTATAAAAGACAATTTCACGTTTAGTATAATAAGCGTGTTTGCCATGAAAAAAATGATTTTGCCTAAACTTTTGCGACGCACTGTATATGGATTTCAGGAAAAGTAACCATACTAAAATTGATGTTTGTCTCACTTGTGATAAACAGTCAGTTACCGGGGAATTCCGAAGTTATACGAACCACTTATTTGCAATAAACCACCATAAGGAACTACTGGTTTCAATTTTAGCATTATCTGCGTTATCGATCAGGAACTAGAAAACAGTCATATTATCTTAACTTCTAATCTATCTATATATATAAAGAAGGATGTTTGTGGGTCTGTGCGTCTGTGGGTCTGTGGGTCTGTGTGTATGTTTTTTATACAAATCTACAGTTTTATTCCGATCTTGATAAAATTTCGCATACATGACCTTCAAAGCATGAGGAAGGTCACTGTCTACCTCAGATTTCGGAAAAATAATAAATATCGATAAAAAATCGATATTCATGGTTATGGTAAGGCATATTAATGAGAAATATCTCATGACCAACAATGCAAGGCAAAGTTTGTACAACAATAGGTATCAACAATGGTATCAACACGCAATTCACAAACGCTCTGCATGGACCAACAATCAATATCTCATGACTAACAATGAAAGGAAAAGTTTGTGCAAGTGTAATTATCCCGGGCAACGCCGGGTACCTCTTCTAGTCGATAATAAGTTTTGAGTGTATTTACCAAGCAGTATCAAACATTTCCTTAATTTGTTGGTAATAATTGCAGTTTCCAAAAAAGAAATTACAGACAACAGCACGACAATACTAAGCAGATAATTTTAACAAGCTATAATCATAGGATAACTTAGCAAAGTCGAATAATAAAAAAAAATTTTCATAAATCCATTGCGAATTAAGCGTATCTTAAATTTATGACGCAATAATAAAATATTGAATTAATTCGATTATATTAAAAACATATAAAATCCAATTTAATTATAACCTAAAAAATATCTAGAAGGGTCTATAAACCGTCTGCTAAGCAAATTTTCCACCCACGCTGCAAAACGAGAAATCCGATTCTCAGGAAGTTAGAATTCGCTGTCATCCGGCTAATTTACGAGACGACGCCAATCTCCGACATTCCTATATTGACCTTGAGGACGAGTCATGGGACACCGATCTTGACCGATCAGTCATCTTTTGAAAACGGATGCGTTTAAAAAAATTGTCATAATCCGAGTGCAGAAATGTTAGCAAATTTTTAACGCAGATCCGAACCCACAACCTCCAGCGTTGTTAACGGCTCAAGGGCACAACCCAACATGCTTATATAATAATGTAATTTTAATGCACAAGTCCCTTAGTTAATTCTAAGTTATGGTCTCCCTTGTGGGGAAATGGCTTCTATGGCCTTTGCTAAATGTATCGCGTGACCTTTTGAAGTGGGCATTTACGAGCGCTCAACCGACAGGAAGTCGAACTCGTGGCCTCCAAATGATTGAGGTCATCTATTTATCCAAATTTCAACTTTAATGAGTCTAAAATTACTCCTAAGATACCAGCAAAAACACGAATACGAGTTTATCAGTAAATTTCGCGTTCAAATTAGAGCTCTGACAAGCATCAAAACTTATATATCTCCATACACAAGCTTTCAGGGTTATTTTATAAAGAAAGTTTGAATATTATAAGAAAGCTGTAATTTTTCCACACTATTGTTTGCAACACGTTAGTCTTTCTTTGCAACTGGTATCACTGCTATTTATAAAGAAGCCCACTAATTTTATCGTTTGAAAATATCAGGAATGCGGTGAGGAGAGCTTTGGAGAAACATGGAAAGCATTTCAACGATAAAGAAAAAAAAAAAAGTCTCTTCCGTGGTGATATATAGATCGATATACAGGGTTTCACCTGAATTCTGGTGAACGGCCAAAAAACGCGCGGAATGCCACATGACTTCTTTTTTCGTCCACGAAAATATTTTTGACATCGCAATAATCCATTTCTTTTCAATAAAACAACGATCCTGCCACCGACCTCTCTTCCGAAGAGTTATCGGAAGAAGCTGCTCAGTGTTGAAAGCATTTTTTCTAAGACCAAGTTATGCTAGGAATTAAGTGATCATCGCTTAATAAAGAGCCACTCACTGTTTCCTAATCTATTTGGAATTATCTCTTAGAATACTTCTGGATTCTTTGTATCTACGTGTTCATTGACTTTACCAATCTCTTAAACTCATTTTTCTTCCACTCAGGGTGATTGCTGTGGTTGTTGTTTGACTTTTTTATATTTTATATTACAACTATTTGAATTACTATTGTATTAAGTTGCTAAAAAGGAAACAAAGCGATGAAATTGCAAACATGATTCTCTTTTTTACACTAAAGGGTGTTCCAAAAGTATTTTCAGATGAACCAGTTTAAAGCTAATTTATTAACAAAATTAACTGGCTTTGATGCCACTGGATTTCACTTTCTGTAGTAAAGATATCTATAACATATTCAATACGTTTTCTGGTCGACACTTTATATGTTCAGGGCCCGAAATTATAGAAGTTACAACAAATAGACATCTGGAGAAATGTATGCCATTATTTCTAGAACATAATGATTAATTAATTACACTTAACCCCCCCCCCCTTCCATCCCCCATTATAGGTTCGCCGTTACAATTTTGCGGTCGTCTTAAACTAGTTTATTTCACCATTACGATCTTTTACTGACGAACTGTCATAAAATATTCCAGCTTTCATCTTCTGTACTCATTCTGTCAAGAAATTCACCGCCTTTTTTTCAAGCAAACAGCTTTTTTTTTTTTTTTTTAATAAAAATTATGTTTGCATTAATTTTACTTACTACTCCAAACCTTGTAATAATGACCGATTTACTACAAATCAATTAAATATTTAAAAATGAATAACACTGATATAAAGATATTATTTAACTTTTAAACCATTAAATACTGATCCGAAGATACATCTTGTTTACCAAAGAACCACAAGATCAAACAAAAAATAAAATAAGATAAAAATAAAAAATTTATGTGGCCGATCAGCAGATCGGGCAGCTGCTAATAGTAATGACAACCGATTCCTTCGCAATATGAATGCAAAAACTTGTTTAGCTTATGTAACGTGAGAAAATGTGATGATAATTTTTTGTTTGCAGAAACGACGATTGAAATATCCTATTCCGATTATCTGAGCACCGTGAATACTTTTAGTTTTAATATACAAGAAAACTGCGCACTAAGTAAGCCTTACTATCTAACCAAACATGTTGACAGAAGTAAACACTAATTAATACTGCATTATTATCGATTCAAAACTTACTGAATCAACATCTACGCCTTATGAACAGACACTGACTCCATTTTAAAAAACCCTTGATTAATAATAATAGTTAAACGCAAAAGACGGCCAACAAGAGCTGAAAAAAATAGCGAAGGTACGTATTTCTTTATCGTATCACTACATTTTCTGATTTTCTAAGCTAAGAAATCGCAGAGACATGCGATGCCTATTGTTGTCACCCTAAAAGTTTTATATTATTCGAGATAGTATTACTTAAATTTAACCTTAATATTACTGAAGGCTATATTGAAAAAATCTTCAATAGCAACTAACAACTTTTTCTTTAATCTTCTGAAATGAATATTATTTGAGCTCTGTAAAGAGCAATGGAGCCGGTTATAGATAGAATAATTTTCAATTCGTAGTGGACATTCAACTGTCTCTCAAACTTGTATTTTTAGGAGACATAGACAAAGAAAATCGCCGCGGCCATTTCGAAGTCATTACTGTTTTCAAAAATGCTGTCATTACTACTGTTTTCTAAAATTTGCTTAAAATTGTATGCAGTATTACAATTGCAACAAGTTTTGAAGTCATAATCCACCTATTTTTCCATAACTGGAAATAGTATTTTATTGACCCAATTCTCTTGACAGCCTAGATGTTCTTGTTTCTGTAACTTAATTAGGTGAATATCAAAGGAATCCAAGAAAGGAACGGCAAATTAATGAGTTTGCTTCTCATTTCTATCAATAATTATTGCAATTAATAGCATAACCGACTTTAAACAAAATTTTCTTTTTAACAAATACCGATCTCTTACGGTATATTTACAACTGAATAATTCTGAATCATTTTCGTTCTGTATGCATGAAACAAAAGTTTTTGACAAAAAAAAAATGGACGGATCTCCAAAAATTGAACGATTTCAACGAATGTCACATTCAAATATAACACACAGGTCAAACAGTAGGAAGTTATTGTCTATGGGAATCACTTCGTTTGATAGCTGGACCCGTTTGGTTGTCCTCTGTGGCACGTTGAGTTGTGTACCTTTTCTGTACTTTTCAACGCCAGCCGCCCACAATACTCTTCATAGTGTATCTCCGAGCTTGCGGTACACTTCCTTGGCCAGCAAGATCGCCAGATCTCTCTATTTAGAATGTGATGGGACGGCACTTGCGATCAATCTAAAATGTCGATGAATTTTCCCTCGTTGAATAAATTTTCCCTATTTGCATGTCATTGAAAGATATCCCTTAGAACACCGGCCGGCAACTTTATGAATCCATGACCCGTCTGATAATTATTAGCTTGTATCCAAACCAGAAGTGATTCAATGCCATACTGACTTCCTCATTTCTCCTGTTCATTATTTGTCCTATAAAATATTCAATTATTCTCAAAGTCTAATTATTTCTTCTTCTATACAGGTACACCATATTCCAAAAGCGTTTTCACATAGGTGAAATAATGTTCGGCGTCATTGCAATACATCAAGCCAGTAAAACTAATCGGCTTTAAGCCAGTAAAATTAATGTAATACGAACTTCTTGCCTGAACTGATTAATTGCACTGGTTTAATGTTTTGCAAGGAGGCCGAACATTACTCACCTAAGTGAAAACGCTTTTGGAATAGGGTGTACATTTCACTTTTGTGTCAATTCATACTTCCTTCTTAGTGCGTCGATTTTTTTTTTCAAATAGTGGAATTATTTTACATGCAAAAATCGGAGATCAGCGCTATATTTAAAGCTATCCTGAAATCATAAAATCTTATTTTCTACAACATAAAATAAAAGTAATGCATAAAATCTTATCTTCTACTACTAAAAGCAATATTTCCGATGTGTAGAAAAGGAAGCATGCTGTAAATATTTTTTATTGTTAATATACCCATAGAAATTGTCCCATGTGCAAATATTTTCAATAAAATTGAATGTGGGTAAAAATTTAACAAGGTTTTTAAATTAAAGCGTCACTTATCCATAAACGTCATTTAATACAAAGCACTCTCTTCAACTCCGCGTCTGAAATGCTAAAATAAGCTATTAAAATTAGTAGTAAATTAATTACAGTTTCATTATAAATCAATAGCCGCTATTCCTTTCAAAAGTGAAAGTGTAATTAAAGATTATTAAAACTGTTATTTTGCTGAGAGTATTGTAATTTTGTATATACCTTCCCAATCTTGTCGTTTTTTAACGTTTGATAGAGATATATACTTTTGTATACTACTATTTTTCGTTCTGTTATAACATATAAAATTACCGCTGCTGATCAACAAATTTGAAATTTTTCCTGAGATCGGAAAAATATTTTTATCTGTCGACTGATAAACAAATAGGTCAATTTCAAACATTCCAAGCAGTGTTGGAAGCACATGACAGGACATGAATTTGAGTTCCAATTTGCTCTCCAATAAGCAAAATTGTATCCAACTGTCCTCATTTTATCATCTTTTGAAAAGCAAGCGTTTTATGATCCTTGCTCTTATTACCGTAACCAAAATCGGAGCAATGAGAACAAAATGAATGCAACGAAGTATTGCGAGCAGCCTTCAACGGCACTGACATTGAATCATGTGACGATATCGTTTGCGTTTTGAGAAAATTAATATTTGGACTTAATTCATGAAATAATCATGATGTCGGAAAAAAATTTGCGCATGATTTATTTTTTCAATATCTTCTACAATTTTAGCTCAGAAAACAAATCAAATTCTATGGTTAGTTCACCTTTAAGCTCGTTTTACATGACACATTTCCGTCCGCAAGATTCATTACGTCTAGCTATGGAAATTTTCTGATTGAGTGACCATTTAATACGAACTAAGAAACGGAAATCATAAAGCCGTGTTTGATGTTTTACGTTTACAATTTTTCACTTCATATGAAATTGTCACTCGATGCGGAAAAATTCGAATCGGGCGAAATCCCTCTTTCCACATAGAAAGTGTTATGTAACATGTTACAAAGTAAGTTTTGCGGTTGAAATGGAGTATCACTGACTGCAAATGTTAGATGCTACTTAGTTATTGAAAGAAATATCTAACGATTGAAATTAGAATTACCTATGAACATTACCAGCCGACTTCTAACATAAATTATTGACACAATGTCATCCAATTAATTCAGATCAAATAGTCAACCGAGCCACGGATGGTTCATATACGTACACCCTATTCCAAAAGCTTTTTCACTTAGGTGAATGATGTTCGGCGTCCTTGCAATACATTAAACCAGTGAAATTAATCGGCCCAGGCAAGAAGTCAAGTCCGACGGTGATTAGAACTCGACTTCTTGCCTGAACCGATTAATTTCACTAGTTTAATGTATTGTAAGGACAGTGAACATCATTCACCTAAGTGAAAACGCTTTTGGAATAGGGTGTACAAGATCAAAAAGTTCATACAGGATGTGGCAATTAAATGCCCGGACTAATACAAATACTCACAAACGGGAAGTCAAAATGAAAATTCTGTTTAATATGATTAAAAGTAATCTCCACTGGATACAATACACTTTTGAGCGCATTTGTAAAACAACTTTTAAAGTCCTCGGACGGAATCCTCTTTATTTCTGACATCACGTTTTTCTCAATATTAGAAACGTCTTGAAATCGGGCACCTTTCAAAACGTTTTCTTCTATGAGAACAGAAAAAAAGTCTGGAGGGACCATATACAGAGAATAGGGTTGGTGGTTGAGTTCTGTAATGCTGTGTTTAGCCAGAAATCGCTTCACACTTATGGCGATATGCCTTATCGTGAAGAAGAACCCAACTTATTGCAGCCCAATCCATCCGCAAGCATACGAATTATGATTCGGCGGTCAGAAGTGACGAGTTTCCTGACTTATTCGATGGTTTCTGGTGGTCTTGCAGGGCGTGGATCATCTGAATGGTCTTCACGGTCATCAAGATAGCGACCAAACCACTCTAATGTATTCCTTCGAGATAGCGCATCGTTCCCGTTGGCAGTTTTCAAAATCTGGTGTGTTTCCTTTAGCTGGTTTACTCAACTTTAGGTAGAATTTAATGCAAGCCCGTTGTTCCATATATTTTTCTCGACGATACTTGTTCACATATGTCATAGGTGACTCATAAAAATCATGCCTTGCAATGTTGAATTTTACATTTTTGTTTACATTTTACGCAGCGACCTCTGTTCGGGTATTTAACTGCCACGCGCTCTAAATTTTGTAGTATTTAACTAAAAAGGCAGCTTTCTTGGTAATGTGCATACACATATCAGTCCAGGTGAATATCTTCAAATAACAGGTGGTATCAAAAAGTTCCGAGATTAATTCTATAGAACAAAAACAGATTGCAACAGGGGGCTGCTATAGAATAGCGAAGTTCATTAATTAGTTAGTACGCTAAATGAACGGCATCGTTCTTTGAAGTATGAACTCAAGTTACTGTGACCATGTGATCGGGCATGTTTGCATTTCAATAAAACTTCAAACTAAACATAATATCAAATTCTGCATCAAACTCAGCAGAAACTGGAAAGAAATCAGCATCAAGACCTTGCAAATAATTTCAGATGAGAAGGTGGCCAACCTTAAGGAATTTAAGTTCTTTATTACCAATTAAAAGTTAAGGAAAATTATAGTAGAGAATTTAAATGCACAATCTCAACTAAAAAAATATTTTAATTTGGAGATAGGACTGCATACCAATACAGGGTGTCCGTAAAGTCACTCCGGAGTGAAAAACAAAAGCAATAATCCAATAAACGGGAAAATATAGCACTTTATTTACGTTAGGAATGAACTATATTAAGTGGCGAGGGTACGCACAAGTTTACAGGAAATGTTGGGTACGCACAAGTTATTCAAACGTTTTTGCGGTTTCCATTTCAGACCGACTTTCGATCGGAATCGTCATTTTCCACTGCGAAGAGACATCCTGCACGGTACAGAAGACAGATTTTTTTTTCATTGACAAACCGATTCAGGAGAAAAGATAAAACTAACAAAATTAATGAAGTAATACAGTCACTTGGTAACCAATTCTTCATCCAGCCTAGATGGATTCAGTGGAACAGTCTTCACAGAGACGGGTTTCTTCCTTTACGTTTAAATTTTATATTAAGTCTTTTTTTTTTGTATACAGGGTTAGTCTCATACATTTTGATACCAACTTATATTTTTTCAGACCTCTAATTCCAATTATTATGCATCAGAATATTACTAAATTTTATTTGCAACTGTTGACCCCTTTTCATCTCTGCTACCATCAGGTAAACCCACATCAATAAACCAATTGCGGTTCCAATGACTTTAAGAGGTGATAAGATCTATGTTCGTGACATTGACACATGCATATAAGGAGCCCCCAGAATCTTCAACACGTTAAATGTACTTATTTTCTACAACCTCTTAATTTTGTATCCCAGTAATTCCAATAAAACCACATAAGGTTTTGTCCAGCTTTTATGCATCTTTTTTACTATTGGTCTTTATTGTATTTTGAAATACTGTATTATTTTACATAATTTTTAATTATAGAGTATGCTGTCAGGCTATAAAAATCATTCCATTATCTTCTTTATCATGACTGTTTATTTATAAATGGTTTTAAGTATAATAATTAACTTTTGCTGTTAATAAATTCATATGGAATGATGATGAAAGAACGAATTGCTTTCTGGGAATTTACAGAGGCGGATGAGGCGGCTGGAGGGGGAGGTTATGGGAAATTTTTAACCTTCCTAAGGAGAGATTTAACCCTTTATATCTACGCCTTATCCTCGAGCATCCAACTAAAGATGAAGAAAATCTTGTGCAAGGCCAAAGGAAAAAAAAAATTTAAAAAAGTTATTTTTGGGGTTCGCGTCGACCTTGACATTGAAAGAGCACAACACTTTACGGAGGCGAGAGAGGTATTGGCCCGCCCTCATGAAAAGTTTGCAATGAAGATGCATAATGAATTCTTTTCATTTGCCTTTTTCGCATTCATTCTTAAGGAATTAACACATTCGACTTTTATTTATAATTAAAGTTCAAAGTTAAAACGTATGTGGAGAATTACCTAGCAAGTTATGCTTACAGAAACTGTTCGTTCACCAGTTTATAGAAGCTTTCTTACTGCAGTTATTTCGAACAAATAAATGGATGTGTATTATGTCATGCAACTTTAATATAGCGTAGCGGCTTTTGTATTTGAAGGTGGTATTCATTGAAATGAACTTACTATCATAAAGGTCATCTTATCAGAGCTAGCAATTCAAATCTGTTTTATTGCATGTGCGTGTATGTGTTAGGTTTCTCCCAGTGATAACTTTAAGCCAACGAGCCGCTTGAATTTGTTTAAAAAATCGTGACACGATGTAACACCCTTGTTTTTTTAATTTATTATTCATTCCTACATTAAGTAAGATAACAAAGCACCGTGAAGATTTTGTTACTGAGACCAATATTCCAATAGAAGTGTGAAGCAAATGCTCCCCTGAGAACAACAGCTTGGTCTCGACATATCATATAAGGAAATTGTTAAATTCTTAAAAAAAAAAATTGTTAAAGCTAAAAAAATGCTTTCGAATAAATTTTTAATTTATTTTTCTGGTCCACTTTGCTCAATCTGCTTCTGTTGAGACTTCTAATTCAAGAAGCTAACGTCAAAGTCCAAATCACCTCTTGTTCATAAGACTGCTGAATAAAGGTTCGCCTTTTTAACCTTTTCACATTCATCATCGCTTAAGCAACTCCTTAAACATCATACATAATAACCCATGAAAGGCAATTAATAAAAAAAAATCCTTACGCTTACAAGTAAAAATGGCAAGAATGGAAAGGCCAAAAGGTGTTTTTAATATATTCTGTGCATCCACTATAATATTATGTGCGAAATTGCAGCACCGCATTTTGATTTACCTCTTTTAATTTGGTTGTCAGTTCTCAAGTCTTTAAATAAAAATTTCAACGGTTTATGAGAATTGCTTGAAAAGGACACATATAAACTGAGCGATTTCTTATTACTTTAATTGCAGTGAGTGCAAAGAATGCATAAATACAGTTATTATATAATGCATTTAACCAAAAATTAGTTTTATTAAAACTGTCACGTTGTACAATTGAACCTTCGAATCCGCGTTTTATATGTGAGACAATTTTTTTTTGCCTGTATGAAGAGTGTTTCCTATCTCCGCTATTAAACATATGGTTTACCAAAAACGCTATAAATAACAAACAAAAAAATCCAACTAGGAAGTTGAGCATAAGGAAAAATGGGAGCGATTAGGCAAAAGGAACACTAAGTAGACAAATAATAATAATAATAGCAACAAAGGCAACGAAGGAAAGACTGTTTGTGGCTTCAAATGCCGCTCTCCATCACGAACACCAATTACTAATTTAATTCATGTCTTCAAAACCTGTTATTAGTTCTATGACTGCGCTGAAGGATCGTTTGAAGAAGTCTTTATAAGGCTAATGATGCCTGTTTATAGAGAAAATGGAGAGAGAGAGATAGATAGAGAAAACTTGTTTTCTTCCCTATAAATGATTCAAGAAGTTTCTACTTTTCAAGAGTATTTGTTTTTTCTTTTTTTTTTTCTTTTTATTTATTTTTTTCCGTCTTCCACATATTACGATTCATTTTATCATCACCTGAGGGGGAAGCAGCACTTTAGTTTCATTCTCCAGGAAGTAATAAGATCAAGTCACACTTAATTACAAGGTGGTTTGAAGCTAGGAAAAAAAATAATAATATTAAATTGCTTGAAAGATGTTGTCCTTCATGATAGCATTTTTTTTCAAATGCGCTCTATGCTCTCCATATTTATGCATATGAAGTCTCTCTCTTGTTTTTGAACGCTTTAAAGGCTTTAATGATTGTGACGGCAAACACATTAGTTTATTATTCCGAATGAAAACTCTATTTCAAATTTTAAAAAAGAATTTTCTTTTGGAATTTAAAGACTGGAACATTTCAACTGCTATGGTTCCAAGTTATGAAGACCAAAAAAAGCCACGGCTTTTGACATCTGTGTCATGAATTTTTATCCGGAGCGTTTCCTGATAAGAAATGCATTATGAATGTAGTAAAATAGAGATTTTAAAGTGGAAACCATATAACAAAAAAAAAGTGTTTCAAAAAGATTGTATTTTCTGGCAAAATATTTAATATCTCCTAAAACGACTTGAGGACTTATTGGACTTAGTATAAGAGTCCATTTGAACTACGATTTCCATAGACAAAATGAAAGCAGAAATCAGATATTTAAAAGGCTTTATATATACGAATTACTCAAAAGGAGACTATAATGAGTATAAGGTTAAAACGTGAAACATAAGAAGCGGCCAATAAATATTGGGTTGTTTCATAGTATTAGCAGGTCGATTTCGCTACGGCTATTTTGCATAAGCCCTACGGGGCGTAACATTACAGCAGGAACTATGACAAACCCCTACAAAATAAATAGAACTAACTCAGAAGTTTCTCCAGTCGTTCCACGTGTAGCAGTGTAAGACATTAACGTCATTAAGCAGCGCGATGTCAGGCTAGCGATTTGCACGAACATAAACTTGGACGGAATATGCAGAACACCGTTGCTAATGTTAATGGAGCATGGGGTGCGTGCACGACGAGTGGCAGAACTGTCCGAAGTTTGGCGCTGGTGATATGGACATTAATCCTAAGCCAGTAGACGGGCGTCCGGTAAAGTGCGATACCAAACAGTTACGGCAGTTAGTGGAAGAAAAACATGCACGATTTACCACTGACGATCAATAGAGAAGTGTACTGCCGTCAACTGGACGAATGCCATCAGAAATTGCGAACAAAACAGCCGTCATTGGTAAATCGTGCAGGTCCAAACTCCTGCAAGATGGTGCTAGTCCGCATGTGTCTGTTGCAACCCTGCAAAAAATTAAAGCGTTGGGGTACGAGATTTTTCCTCATCCTGCATATTTACCAAACATGGCCTTAACCGATTTCCACTTGTTTCGTCATTTGGACAAATTCTTGCGGGACAAACGGTTCACTGATTGAGATGGTCTGATGATCGAGACTGCTGTTACTATTTTTTGAAACATTGAATGCCGACTTCTGTCACCGTGGCATTTTTCATTGCCAATACGTTGGGCACAATTTATAGCTGCTGAGGGCAGATATTTCACTTAATGAAAATGTAATCTTTTCTTTGTTTTTGGTGTCTTTTTCTTTCCATTAAATTCGGCCTATACTTATGAAACAACCAAATACATATAAAAATTATCGTCTAAAAATAGTATTTGCTAAATTTTTTATAGATTTATTGGGAGTAAAACATTTTGTTAAAAGCTTGACCTAGTTCCCAGGGAAGATTTATATTATTTCTTACAACATAGATCTAATTTTTACCGAAACACATACTCATTGCAAAACTATTTCGCTACATTGGATACAAGCTGGAAAAAAAAATTAATTAGATCCTCAAATGATAACCATTTCCCGACTCTATGGGAAATTTTCTCAAAAGCCAGTACGAACTACTTAAAATAAAATTCTCTCGCCTATTTTTACTCTATCAGATCGCCGAAGATTCCATCACGTTAAAGTCTGAACCTAAATTAAGGAACCGGCCCCCTTCCCAACCCGTGTTCGATTCGAATTCCCATAACCTCCCCCGCTCACGCCGCCAACGTCTACGTCGCCGTTTCTCTTATCTGATTAAAGTAATAATTTACATTGTCTTAATGATCTGCGTGAACCCTTTCGCCTAAATAATATTTAATAGTGAGTCAAATTTATTCTCACTATTGCAGTATATTAAGTTGAACAAATGATACTATAAAAGTTTTGTAAATAAAGAAATACAAAAGCCATGAAGAAAAGCAGAAGTGAATTCAGCAGTAAACGAAGAAGAAATTATTTGTGAATATCTTCAAGAAAAGCACATTATTTTCAAGAAAAGTGTAAAATATCTTCAAGAAAAGTGTAAAATTTTAATTATATTTTCTAATTTTTTTTTTAAAACAACGATTTATTGACAGAGTATACTTAAAATATATAAAAGATACAAATAAGAACAAAGACTGACCTTGCCGATCTGTGGATGCTTTGGTGAGAAGGAGGAAGAGACGGATTCCACTATTTCCAAAACGAGTTTATTTGACATTTCATAAATGTACATTTCGGCTACAAAGTAGCCATCATCAGTATGAATCCGTTGATGATGGCTACTTTGTAGCCGAAATGTACATTTATGAAATGTCAAATAAACTCGTTGTGGAAAGAGTGGAATCCGTCTCTTCCTCCTTCTAACGATTTATTATTTATTTAAGTGAAGATCGAGTTTTCAAATTACAAAAAAAGACTAAAAAGCTGGACAAGTTGCAAAAACGAAATATACCGAAAGATTTATTAGCTTGAAACATTCATTGTTTGGGCGCTTTCCTTTATGCATCCTTTATGCCCGCATATAAGGAACTGGTATCGATACTATAACGCACCAGGTTCATATGTTACCTGGCCTTTAAACTTTTGGCGACACTTGATCTTCCAACATGCCATAATGAACTCAATTCTAAGGTACAGATACAGGTATCAGCTGAAGTAATTTTATAGTTTCATTTCCAAATATTTGAGTATGTGGTGTGCGGGCCTATTTAGTATGGATTTTCGAATGAGGTTCAATTTTGGGATGACCAAGACAAACCGAGGCAAGGAGGAAACAGCGCATATACAACCCATGGAAATGAGTATTGCATATAATGGTATAACCCAGTGACTTCAATATTTAAACTTTTTTCATATGGTAATAGAGTAGAGCAGCGACTTCGCATAATGAACATTTTATTTGTTTGCTCTTACGCTACTAATATAAAACTTTTGTGACCGATCAGCTGAAAATTAATTAAAGAACAAACGGTTAAAGAAACAGATTCCTGGGGAAAAATATTGCACAGTCAAAAGATATGTGGAAAAAAGGTTTTGCATAATGAAAGGAAAAATGCAATCTGATTGGAACATCACTTATTCCGCTTTCTGACAACTGGATTCGGATATAAATTGATGGCAACAAATGAAAAACCATTTGATTAGCTAGAATGGCGCCAAAAAAAAAAAAGATTGACAATTGAGAAAAGAGAGGTGATAGTCCCGCTGTTGAGAAACGGAAAAAACTAAATGAAGTGGCAATAACAGTGAGGTGTAACCAGGGAATCATCAGCAGGACATCCAAACTTTATGCGGAGTTTTAAGTTGAAAAACTTCCAATCTTGTAAGACGAGCGAGACTCAATATCGATATTTGAAAAGACTGGCCATGTTAATGAGAAAAAAATCATCGAGAATCATAAACAAAGAGTGGAAGAAAACAAGAGGTGAAGTTTCCAACAAAACTCTGTGGAACAGGTTAAAGGATATGGGTTTTCGATATTGCAAGACGAAACGAAGCCCTTACAGGGTTGTGCATAACCTTTTGCTAGGGGTCTGGAAAATAAACAAAACTAAGTGGAATGTTCTGCGGTTGATAATCAAAAAGTACGTTTATTTCTGCTTTTATCACATCAATATTTAATGTGGCCACCACCTGCTTCTCGAACAGCACGCATCCGTTTCGGGTAGGAGCGGAGGAGTGTCTCAAACAGAGCAGTATCGTACTCCATGTCCTTCAGCACAGATGTCAGGTGTCCCATTAGAAGGTCTCGAGAATACCGATTTTCACCACGTTCTTGAATCATTAAAGATTCCACTGCGTCTTTTAACACGGCTCCAAAATGTTCAGCAACGTTTAGGTCAGGGGATGCACCGGGCCATTCGTTTGATGAGAAGAAATCGATAGCACTTTCTCTTAGGATTTGCTGTGTTGCATTAGCCTTAAAGCAAGGTGCCTTATCGTGCAAAAAACAAACTTCGTGCGGGTCGATAGTGTTGTTTGGATCTCGAAGAAACGGAAAAACATCATTTGTTAGCAAATTCCGAAAATAATCACCATTCCATGACTCACCCTGCTCCTTGAATCTCCACATCATTCGCTTGGCGGTGAAACACACGAAGATGCCAATGCAGTCAGGCTTCTTGGACAGCTCTTGATAGTGTTCATCGTCAGAAATATCTGTAATCGATAAGCTCCAGACCCTATCGTTTTGGTAATTCGGACGTCTCATAGTCCACACAAAGAACTCGTCGCTCGGGGCAAGGTGCATGAAGTCGTCTTCCACCCAATCCCGCAGGTAGTCGCAAAACCAGAGCCGGTCTTCGATGTTTAATGCGGTCTTCATCGGTTTCGGAATAACATGGAATGGCTTGATATTTGCATGCTGACGATGTCTTTGAACCGTTGAACGAGAAATTGTTTTTCCACGCTTGGCTTTAATTTCTTGTGCAACGTTGACACAGCTGCGACGTCTTTTGCCACGTTATTAGCAATGATGTTTTTGCTTTCCTGTGATAATTTCTCGGGCCTACCCTCAGCAAATTCGGCATGGCAGTTATCATAACCTTTCTTCCAATTGTCCGTCACCCATCTATCCGATCGGTTTAACTTGTTCGCAACCCATTTGCGATTAATAAAAGACGCACCTGTTTCCATTGCCTCTCGATATGCATTTGCACGAATTCTATCCATGAAACGCTGCTCTTCACTGTCATTTATTAAACCAGGCATATTTGTTTGATACCAATAGACGCACAATGAACTACTCTCTGCCGAAGCGTCATAAGAGTGTGCTACAACGCTGCGGTTTAAGTCGCAGCCCCCTAGCAAAAGGTTATGCACAACCCCGTACATGACGAAAGAACATAAATAAACCGTCTCCAGTGGGCGAAAACATATCAACATTGGTCTGAAGAAAAATGAAATACTGTTATTTTGTTCAGACGAGACCCGAATAAATGTTAGCAACAGTGATGATGCTGGTACGTTTGTCTGGAGAAGGTTATACAAAAATTCCAACCGAACTGCATCTTGGGTAACCGAAAATTCCTCAGAATGTTATGATCTGGGGATGTCTATCAAATAAAGGAGAGGGTAAAATGTTGATCGTAAAAACACTGAGCTCGGAAAGTTCAAAGAAATTCTAGAAGCTTTTCTCCTTTCCACTGTTGAAGAACAATTCGGTGACTGACTGCATTTTCCAGGGCGACAATGCAACTTGTCATCGGATCAGGAACGTTGCTCAATTCCTGTCTGAAAGGTTGGTTTGGTTTGTTTGGTATTAATGTCCTTTTCAACTGCCATGGTCATTTCAGGACGGCGTTATAGGGGCCGCAAATTTTGATCACAGTATTTGACGATTACACGGGACCAACGGCTTTACTTCCCTTCCGAAGGACGTGCGTGATCTCAGTATTTTCCCCCTGAAAAAATCCTCGTCGTCCTCGGGCATCAGGGGCGATCACGCAACCCCTGAGCCACCGAGGCCGATCCTGTTTGAAAGAAACATCTAAACAATACCTGCGAACAGCCCAGATTTAAATCCTATTGAGAATTCCTAGTGGATGTTAAAGAAACTTGTGCCAACAGCTAAAGAGAAGCTGAAGATCGTAGTTGTTTCTTGCTGGGAAGAAATCGACACCGAATACTGAAAAAACTTGATAGAAAGTATGCCATCACGTATTCAAGCTGCTATCAAGGCCAAAGGTGGCCCTACTAAATATTAAATTAGCTGTTAACGGCACTGATGAACGAATATGCAAAACTTTGACTATGCAATAAGTTTTTTCAAGGAGGGGGTTTCTTTAACTGTTTATTCTTTAATTAGTTTTCAATTGATCTGTCTCGAAAATTTTGCGCAAGTAGTTTAAAAACAGACAGATAAAATATTTATTAAGCAGTAATATTAAGCAAAGGCGCTGAGAAATTCTATTACCATATCAAAACTTTTTAAATACTAAAGTTGTTAAATTATACAATGATATGCAATGCTTTTTGACAGGGTTTGTATACTGTTATCAAAATATCTTCACCAGTTGTATTTCACAATTTCTTTAAGACTTTCAAAAATAATGTAAATAATAATAATAATAATAATAATAATAATAATAATAATAATAATAAAATCTGTGGAAGCTCTAAGCTTCATCAACAATGCTGTTGATATTTAAAGAAACTGTGGGATATTCCTTTTAAAGAAATCCTTGTCAATGAGAATGCTTTTTGCAAATGTTTATTGAACATTTAATAATGTTATGCGTTATCAGTTTGTTTTTAAAATCGTTAAACTCATTCATCATGGTTAACTTTACTTAAGCTCTTCCATCTCAAAGGAAAGATGTCGCTAAATGCTTGTTACTCAATCTTATAACTTAAACAACCTAAAGGAAGTGCCATTTTATTTTTCTTTTCTTTATCCATTAAGGAATAACTCAACGAACAATTTAGTCTTCTAAATAAACACGCAGAAGACGTAATTCCAGTCGCCGTGTGGAGTTCCGAAACGGACCTAGAGAAGGAACATTAGTGCGTCATCCACACTTTTCGGAGAGTGATGAAAATCCTGAGCATGCGCATTTTCGTTCAAAGACGGAGAAACGGAACCAGGGGAAAAGAGGAATGGGCGAGGAGAGAAGAGGGAAGACGTTGTAAATGACACGTACATGAAGGAATTCCGGCAGCGGGTAATCGGAGAGCTTCTTACGACCGACGAACAGATGATTATCGGGGTGAGAAGCCGCCCTCACACGGCTGATACAAGCCGGCTCGTCGGCGCTCACAACGCCCCCGCCGCTCGTTGTAGTGGCCACTTCGAAAATTACCAAAGTGAAAAAAAACAAAAAAACAAAAAAAAACAACAAAAAAAAAAACACGCAACGAGAAACTATTTAAATTATATCGTCTTTATGAAATTCAAGATCTTTTATAATTGACAAACACTGACGTCAACAAGTACTGCCCACAACTCTAAAAGTTCTCAAAATTTTTTTGAAAAAAAAAAAAAAAAGACACTTTTCGTCTGGACTTCTTCGAACATTTAAATGATTTTCAAGATTAATTATATAGGAGGAGTGGTAACAAGATTTTTTCCGCCGGATATATCAAACTCTTGATGGGTTTGCGTATCCAAATCCGCGTGCCCTTTCACATGCCCTAACCCCTTTAGCCACTCCTACGCTCCCGCCGTAGGCGAACCCCGTCGCAATGAAACTTCTTTAAATTACATCGTCGTTTGCTCTCTTAGTTTGGCTTTAAGAAATTATTGCCTTCGTTACTGTATAATAATGAAGCTGCACTTCTGTCATTGAAATTCATTTCCAGATGAAAACATAAATGAAGATTAAAATTCAAAAAAATTTTTTTTCGCTAAATTCACTCAAGAATTCTGCTCGATAATATGAATAGAATAAGAATGAAATCCTAAAGCATGTGCGATTCTTTTAGTTGATCCATATGAAACCGCATCTTTACAATTCTGTAAGCATATCTAGTATAAGGCAGAGTTATTCAAAAGTCCGTGACACATTTCAAAAATTCTTTACTAATAAACAATGCATTGAATAATAAATTTTATTATTATGATATATAGGAAAACTCTCCAGGTTATCTTAAGATATTTCACGGAAGCCCAATATGTTCACCTTTGGCGATACGACAGACATTTTTAAGCGATAATCCATTTCATCGCATAAGCGTGTCAAATACGAGATCATGTATCACGTTCCACCAGATCCACAGCAGGGGCGATAGGTTGCAAAGATTATGTAGGTTACCGGAGAATGGAGGCACAAAGACAGTATCCTTGACGAACCCGCCACAAAAAGAAGTCAGACGAGATTAAATCTGGGGACCGGGGTGGCCATCCCGTTAACGCAGCATATTTTCCTTTGCGTCCTATCAACCTTTTTGACAATTTCTTTTAAATTTGGGGCGTTTCCTAAGATTTACTACGATCCGTTGCTTAATTTACTTGTTATCAATTTTTGAAATGTTTCACGAACTTCTGAATAAATCGAAAATTACATAATAAGGCTCATTTCAACATTTCTGATAATTATTTGAATTCATTTTTGATATCAGTCTCCGTATCCAAAAGATTGTAAAATTAAATTTACAAATTTAGAAAAATTAAGTTGTCTCAGATTATTTGGAAGGCCTTTTGTTTAAAAAAAATTTATGAAATTGAAGTTGCTACAAATTTGCTATCATTAACAATTTCTTTTTTTCCTTTTAAACATTCAAAACTTTTATTCTTAACCTTTTAATTTTTAATCGGAGGCATTAGCTTTTCAATTTAGTAATTAAACGCTGTAGTCAGTCAATTTTTCATGACTGACAAGGCGTAAGAATTTTAAAAAAAAAGAAGCTGCAAAACGTTTTTCTGCGCTTAGTAAAATGGAAGATGTATGCTTCTTTTGGGGCTTGCCATAAGAGGAGATAAAAGGAGAAAAATATAAACATGCTCGCGGCAGGATTCGAACCTTACGCTCTTACTTATTGTATCAACTTTAGCACCATCCAAGGACCGTAAGACAATTAAATTATGTACCAGATTATTCTACATGATATACGTTTTTTATTAAAAAAAATTGTCAACTTATCTCGCTGCTTATTTCAATTATGGTAAATATATGATATGATTGTACAGCTTTAAATTATCTCTTCCATCTGCATTAAGTAGTACATTTCTGTCAGTTGTAAGTGAAGGGGTTCTTAAGCAAAGATAACACCTTGATTTATGTTCAATAATACTCAAAATGTAAAACAAATTAAAGGCATGACCTATGATCAAGTTATTTATTAATCAAAACGCTCTTTTTCTCCCCTCAGGAATGTGTGCATAATTCATATGGTGGTCTATATGGCACCGATCTTGGCAGAACGATTTGCATATCAACTTGCGCGGTTTCAATGCTATTAAACGGCATTGGATTCTATTAAACGGCATTGGATTAGCAGCCACGCAACTGAGTCAAAACTGTCACAGTCGACGAGTGCTCTTCATTTCTGTACTCTTATAATCGTTTAAGAATTACTGAAATCAAACGAGACGCAAGAAGAACACATAAAAATTGAAAGGCATCGCCATCTCATTACGTATGCTCGATGCACACCAAACCGAGAAAGGTAAATTAGACAGTGACACACTGAGGTGAGGTCAATCTCGGAAAACTTTGACACCGACTGGGCGAGTCTGTCACGCAATTCCTTGTTCTTTCATCCTACCAAATGAAAAGAATGGAAAAGGGGGGAAGGTAAGAAATAATTAAATACAAAATGAAGATTCACTATCTTTCGAAATACAACTTACTGAATGATAATTTAAAAGTTTCATAAAATCATGATGAAAGTTCAACATTTACATGTATTGCTTGTTAAAAAATTTACTACATTCATACAACCGATTCTATCAATTGCCTTTCCGATCCGAATTCTTCCAATATTTATTACAACAATTTATTACAATATTTATTTCTTCCAATCTTATCTGATTTGTAGCATAGTGTATCATGTTGAGCCTCAGAGACAAATAGCATGCATCGCATTCTTTAAGAACTTTGCACCATTATTATAATTTTTTAAAGTCGAGAGGTCATTTCTTGCCAAAAACTAACTTCGTTTATCTCTAACCTTATCTTATCCCGTAAACAAATATCTCCAGAGGACAAACGGCAAAACCATGAGTCATTTCTTTCACATCTTAATTACAATATCTAAAAGAAGGCATCATGCATACGTAAAATGTCAAACAAGTTATTCACCTTCTCTGTTGAAAACAATCCTTAAAAGGCAACGAAACGAGCGGATAGAGCAAATATATGACAGGCCAATGATCCAATCTACTTCCCACGCACAAAATCATAAGAATTAGGACTTCGGTAAATGAAACTATAAATGTATCGATACTTCGTTCCTCATTTAATCGAGTGTAATTTAATCTTATAACTGCGCTTATCAGTACAAAAATAAATAATTGGAAAAATAAACAACATTTCCTGTTTCAGTTCCTTAACATATTTGTCAAGCAAAGTCGTAAGCAATATGCTCGAAAGTCTGGATTTTTGTTTCCTTAAAATTTTTCTGAATCTTTAGTTGGATTTGTATAAGAGTACCCGATGAAGCAACGAAACTCGTAATAAGCACAATTGAAAGATATCGTAAACTGCGACTCCGACATGGTTTGTGTGGATGTCGGGAAGATCTCCTTTAAGGCAAGAGACTGGAGGGAAGCCAAAATCAGTTTTGAAGCCCCTGGTGGCTGTAAGGATAGACGGGAATTTACCCTGTTGTTGGGGGAGGAGGGCGAAGGGCGATGCGGAAACCCTTTAAATACGCCAAGAACGATCCTAGGAAGTTGAAGGAGATGAATTTGCTCGCAACGGTTTTCACACAGGAAGAAACGATCCAATGATGCAAGAACCTCTTGGTTCGTGGAATCGACACTCTCATGCGTATCTGACGTAGAATTGCGAGACATATAGGCCTATCAATTACATTGTTATTTTTGTCTCGAGTTAAAAAAAAAAACAACAACTTTGTTTGAAAGAATTTAAATAACTCCGAGTCATCAAATTGCATGGATGTTTGTTATAAGAAACTTCATATACATGCCATCACATGCTTTCAGTATATGATTATTTTTATACAATTTTCGTATACAGATTTATCTTTTACAATCCTTTATTAATATTTTCTTTGTTTTAATAGAAAAAACTTAATACTATATTAGCCTTCTTTTTTATGTCTTCTGGTCACTAATAAATCTTATCATGCGAATCATTATTCTTGTGAAGCCGTTTTAATAAAATAAATAAATAGAAGCAGTTTTTTTCAATTGACAAATGATTTTTACATACGAAAATGAGAACTTTTTTTTTTCATAAATAATGAAATCATTAAAAAAGGAGTTTTCAAATATCTTTAGGAATTTTTCCCCAGCAGGTAATTTTATAAAGAAAGTCGGAGTACATAGCAGCACTTCAAAATTTTAATTCATACAAATGTTAAAATCAATAAATAATAATGTACAGTACTTTATTAGAAGTTTTGGAGACATTGTCAAGTATTGTTAATAACAAAATTGGAATAAATGGGCCTTGGTAAAGCGTCAAGAATGTTTCGGACCAGATACAATGAACATCGAAGAACATGGAGATCAACAAGGACAATAAATCAACTTTGCCGAACATTAAAATGACCATAAACATCTCTTTGGCAATATACGGTAGAAGATGCAATGCAAATCATAAGATCAACAAAATTTACAAGAAGCTTAGCCTTCTAGAAAACGTGTAAATTTATAAATTCAAAAAACACAACGGTGACAAAATCATAAATAATCCAGTCCAATTTGATATGATATTTTTAAACATCATCCAAGACTTCATTTAATCCTCCAATAACAGCATAAATAACTTACAATATTATTTACTTAACAATGCCGATACGTTTGTTATGTTTTTAATTATTGGTTACAGAATTATTTTTGAATGTAAGCTCGATTTTTTCAAATCTTCATATATAATGTAACTCTGTAGACGACGAAAATGTCGAAATGCATCGGTCAGAATAAGTAACTTTGTATTGCTTTACCAAGGCCTCTTTAATGCAATTTTTACTTTATTTAGGGGTTATTATCTAATAATAAAGTAATTATTATTTATCGAGTAAGTTTGTATGAATTTAAAAACTTTGAAGTGCTGCTGTGTGTTCCGATTTTCTTTACAAACCTATTTGCTGGAAAAAAAATTCCTAAAGATATTTGTAAACTCTTCCTACATGTATAATAATCCTCGTACATAAATTACTTCGTCCGGAATTATTTCACTGGAGAAACTTTACTACTAATAAAAAGTTATCATTTTCAAATATAAAAATCATTTATTGTCACTTTAAAAACCTGCTTCTATTTATTTATACTATTAAAAACCCTCACAAGAATAATGATCACATGAAAAACTTATTAGATACTTAAAGAATTTATTATCAATATACTTTTGGAATTTCGGTAGCGAAGTTGCAATCACATGCTTACAGTCATCCAAGGTCATGCGATAATTCGGCCAATTGTTATAAAAAAAGCTAGCCATAAATTTTAGATAATTTTCCAAAAACTATACAGGTCTTATGCATCCATAAATCAATATCAAATACAGATAAAAGGAAGCTGATGACAGATAAAAAATAAAATAATTTAAACAGTCTTCCGTCACGTTATTTTTTTTCCTCTAGAAAGGGCGGGGAAGGAAGACAGTATGCACTTTCATTAAATTTCAAGGCATGGAAATCATCGATTAAAATCGCTTTCACGTTAAAATTTTAATTGACTGAAAGAGGGGAAAAGTATCAATTTCAATCTATTATAGCCTCCGATGCACATGCACGCACACACACGAGACATTCAAAAAGCTGCTTCCAGTATAATTATGTGATTTCTATATGACATTCAAATAAGAAAAAAGCAGGTCAACGAATTCAATTGAATAATTTGATTTCATTTGAATTGAGAAAAGGCTACTCCTTTAAAGTTGACCATCGTCCGAAGAACGCAAATCTCGCAAAAGCGTCGACGAGTGGACCGGGCTTCAATTACTCTCTACATTAAATTTAAATCTTGATTTCGAAATTAGCCTCATTTTTATTTTTCACTTTCAATATGTTGTAACCATCTGTAAAGAGTTAATAATAGAGCTATTCATAATAATTAGAGCTTTAATAATAAGACCCGAATATTAGAGCTTTTCCTTTTTTTTTTTTTTAACCACTAACAAGTGGTTAAGCCGATACTTTTTTTTAAGGAAGCAATTACAATATTTTTGAATAGCAACCTTTGAAGTCACCAAGGTCTCAAATTATATTTTAAAGAAGATAGAGCTAAAACTTTTTTTTTCGTTTAGCGTTTATTTAAAAAAAAAAAAGTTGTAACCATAAATATATCTGGGACATTTTAATATATTGGAGAATGTAAATTATATAGTTCGCTCATCGTCGTTTATCACTGCCAAGCAATGCATTGCATTCATAATCCTATTTAAACGTTCATCTTTATCAGCCTTAAGGCCACATGACATATCACATAGTAATTTCTTTGCAAGGTTACGGGATCACTCTCTCCTTTTTTAGAATGGTAGAAGACACAAGAGGAGTCTATGAAGGTGTTGAATAACATTTAAAGCTGTAATTTAAATTATTAAATTAAGCGAATTATGATTATTCTGATGTTATTATCTACATCTTCAATTTTTCTTTTTGATCAATAAATGAAAATGTCTTTGTTATTAGACAAAGGACTCTCGTCGGAGCACGACGGCGCAATAAGAGAAAGACGATAACATTCCATGAAAAGTTTAAATACCGCCCAGCTTGTCACCTATTCTGCTCAAAAGTATAAAATTTTAGATAAATATTTCATGCACCAGTATATTTCATGTACCATGATGTTACGAGATTCTTACCAAAGAATAGTTTTTTTTTCTATTATGGAAACCGAAAAAGAGTACAGAGTTAATTATAATAAACCTTAAATTGCTTTCGAAATTAATCTTACTAAGTCTCAGAAAAATTAATCTCACTAGACACACAAGAACTGTGTATCTACTCCCGTATTTTGGTTGTAAATCGCTCAAAGCCAATCAATCAGGATAAACGACGCAATAAGTAACAAAAGTGCAACCCAGCAATACACAAATGATTTTTATAGATTCTCCATAAAGGATGCTTTAACATCTAAAAACAGAATATAAATCTGCTAACTATTTAACTCACATTTTACAGCATCCAACTAATCATAATACAAATTCAATATAGCATAATAAAGAAATTATTAAACAGTGCTTTCATTAATACGGACTTGCAAAAGGTTCTTCCTCATTTAAAGGCAGTTTCATTATCGCAAAGAAGTAATTATCGCAACATGAGCAAATAATTAATTGATATTCCTACGCTACTTATAGAAAAGCGGACTCTTAGAGAGCAGCTGAGATGCTATGGTTGTAAGGACGTTGCAAATTATGCTATGTAGAAAATTAATTTAAAAAATTGACTGAAAATTAATTTCTGAGCTTCCTTATGTTGTGTTGAATGAAATAATCATCTTGAGGTATCGCCTTTAAGCTCGACAGTGCCTTTTCACTTTAGACAGTTTCCTTTAAATTAAAATGCGTTACTAATCCGAAGACATAAACAGAGAGGTCAAAGAATGCTCTGCTCTACTATTTTTACAGCAGTGATTCAATCGCTTCAGTAGTCAAATAAGAATAATAATATGGTTAATATGAGCAGAAGTATGAACTGTTCTATATACAAGTTATTTTATGGAAATATAGTATCAATTTTACTGTTTACAAACAGATTACTCAATGGCAGAATGGTTTAAGATGATCCCCAGGAGCAGTAGAGTGCGCTGAACAAACGCATACTTGTTTCCATTCTATCATCCTCCTCATCTCCTTCTCAACACTCCTCTTTCATCTTCATGGTCAGCATCTTCGGTTAAAACACGGAAGCGAAAGCACAAATCACATCCCCATCAAATTTATCTCAAATCAATCTCAATGATTGCATTGGTAAAAATAAAATACATGAAACTGAATAGGAATGTAACGTCAACAAGAAATTAATCCCTTCGAAGAGAGTATAGGAAAGTAGCGGAAATCCCGAGTTCATCTATATTTTACCGCTTTTATCCGCACTTCTTGACTCTCATTTTTATATCAAAAAAATTATTTTCTCGAATGTACAATTTAGAAAATATAAATGAGCTCTATCTTCTTTTGTTTCTCACCATTTCCGATCGAATGACATATCGAATGCCATAAGTTGCCATTTAAAAACATTAATATTTCTAAACATCACGTGAATGATACTCCCACAACCCCGACGGGACAATTTGGCTCAAACTTAATTGTAATGAACAACTTGCCTCGAGGAATCTGCCTAGCGAATTTCATTCCTTTACCATATAGAACAGATGGTCCCCTCTAACTCAGACCCCCGTAACTCCGATTCCAGTGGGGCAATCAAAACCAAACTAAATTGTGAAGGAGGACATGCCCATAGTAAGCTACATTCCGAATTTCAACCTTCTACGACAACAAATGTAGAAATTATGAAGGAGACAGACAGACGGACATTGTGAAAACAAGTAGGTCCATTTTTCTGCTGCGTAATAATTGACGCTTTCACCGCAAATCATTAAGCAATATATTGTTAAGGAATAATAATAATATATATAAATACGTCATCTATACCAAGCATCAAATATTGAATTCTTTATTATTCCTTGCGTTATTTTGCTTAAGACTGTTTTAGTATGTATTAACTACTTTACAGTAACTGCTAAAATTAAAATAATAAATTTATAAGCCTAAATGTATATAAAATTCAATTCAATCCAAAAACATCTTCAACAAGATTACAGCGATATTTTGAGAATGAAGTTTTCCATGCAGCATTGCATCTTTCCAAATTGGCTCCTGTGAAAGTAGAAGGATCCTCTTCCTCTCTAAAACTTCCCTTATCGCCTAATCTTTTTCGTGGATCAGTGAGTTTCATGAACGCGAAACGAGCTAAGTTCCAGAAGGGCTGTGGAATTGCGAAATGCATGTATCTATTGTACATAGGATGGGAAAGGAAAAAAATAGCCATTTTTTAATGAACAAAATCGTTGAAACGCGAAAGATTTAGGAGAAAAAAAGAAAAAAAAAACAAAAAAGGAAAAATCAGACTTTAAAACTGAGATAACTTATTATCTTAGTAACCAGAGAAGACTTGAAAGCATGATACTAACTAATTTTCATTTGCTAGATCATTTCATTCAGCTTAATAACTCCTGTCAATATCACTTGCTTTTAATCTGAACAGAACTATAAAAAATAGAATTTCTATTCTATTGTTCTTTGCTATGTAAAACGAGATCAAGAAGGTGGTCCCCAAAACAGTAATATTATATGATAGGGGACAATTTTGAATTCTACTATTTGAAAATCAGAAAATAAAAAACGAAATTAAAGGACATATGACATTAATTTGAAGTATAATTTTCCTGATTACGAATATGTAATTCGTTATTCAATGGGTATTGATTTTATTCATTATAGCCGGCAATCGAGAATTCTTTATGCTCTAATTTCGTTATTCAACCAGTACTAAATAATGCTTCGAACATTTCATTTCCTCCATGGAAGAACTTTTCTTGCCTCATGAATAGATTAGAGCAAATATATAATTTGAAGAATTTATAGCAGAACTGAAGCTTTATAACAATATTATAACTGTGAATCTTATAATAACTGAGTTCTCTCGTTGTCTTCGAGGTGCTCCTGGACTGCTGAATGATGGTAGCAATTGCTTCCGAAAAGTACTTCCAGAATCAGGTTGTATTTATCCTATTTCTTAGTGTTATTGTGGTTAAAGAGTTTTTTATTAATATTAAGATTCACATTACAATTATCCACATTAATCTTTATTTTCGTTTAAATATTATAACTGATGATCGTTTTGGTAACCTTCATTCCATCTTCAAGAGTCAAGAATTACAAAAAATACTGTAATATAAAACACCATCAGCACTGCTACAAACTCTTTATATCATTTATTTACAATTAAATTTGCAATATGAGATTCCTTATTTCAAAGGTTTGATCGACATTGATTCCCAGTTCGTACTAAAATAGATGAATCAGAAATTTTTTGCTCTGGAATTCAGTGTTTGGGGGAACATCTTGTTCAGGTTTATTGAATTTCACCCTGTCATCGCCGCAAATGTGAAATTGAATCAGGTACAGTAATATTCTGTATGATCTCAGCAATTGACACACAATATTGACAACGGTTATTCACTATGATCTGAGCACTCCCATCTAAATTCTCCGCACATTAGAACAATGAAGACTAAATATCTCCATCTGATATTTAGTTTTACAGTTATTCAGTCTGAATTTGAAATCCTGCAAGACTACACCTAATTTATTATTAGTTTACGAAATGGAGGCTTATCTTTTTTCTCTCTATTACCGATAAATTAAACTTGTTTGTAGATTTTATTTTATGAGTAATTAAAAGCAGATTAATAAAGCAGAACCCAAAATGTATCAATTCTTTCCAGATGTAAATTTTTCTTGGCTCTTTTCAAGTATTTCACTTTATTTGTCAGGAGACTATATCAAATAGAAACCTGATTACCGTGTTTCTCTATGCATGAAATTATTGCAGGTATACAGAAATGGGTCTTCATTGAGACAATTTAACGAAGATAATAAAGAACAACACAATAACAAATGACCCGACGAACGTTTCGGCTTTAAGCCTTTATCGAAGAACTTAAATACAAATTTGAGATTTTAAGCCTTTTATAACGTCGTTTTCAATGTTAGAAGAATGTTTATATGATTAATTATTAAGACATTTTGATTAATCCATTAAAAGTCAAAATGCAGTTTAAGTATACAGCATAACTGTAGGTTAATCAGCTTTAAAAAATGATGCCGATATTCTCATTGTTAAAATACTCTTGTACAATATCCCATAAAAATATCTTGAAAGCCATTAAAATACCTTGCTATAGCGCTTGTTTGGTGTTAATTTATTAGACGAAGATCAAGGCAATGTTTAAAGTAAAAATATACAAATAATACAAAAATAATATGCCCAGTGTACTTTTTGGCTATAAGCCATCTTCTAGGACATGATAAACGGGAAAAATGAAACTGAAATGAAAATATACAATATTTTGAAATTTGAAAGATAACAATAGGTGATAAGAATATTTGGGTAAACAATGGTTGTGTTATTAAAATGACAAAATAGTATACTTGAGAAACAATTGAGAAACAATGATGTAAAACAATGTAAAAAACTTTATAAGATTTAACTAGACGGATCCCGTCCATATTTAACTAGATGGAACCCTTCTTATTATTAATCTCCATCTCTTTAATTAAATAATAAATAAAAAAAATCGTCAAAGCAATAAAAAGACTAGTAGAGCAGCTTAAAAGCAGAGAACGTTGCATGGAAGCCAATTTTTATAATCTATTCCAAAAGGTTTTCACTTGGATGAATGGTGTTAAAATGCCAAGCAATGAAAACACTTTTGGAATAGACTGTACGTAAAGACAGTTTTTATCATATCACTACGCAAGAACTTAAAGCAACTTTTAATTGTAAATTACCGCTAATTAATAGTAATTATGGACCCAAAAACTAACTTTGACAAATCTACAGACTAAGATATTTCATTTAAGACCAAAATGAAGTTTACAGATGCAGTAGTTTTCTCCAACGAACTGTCGAAAGAAAACGATTGCTTTGGTCTTCATCTAATATCTTTCTGCAATATAGATTCTATTTACGTATATTAGTTTACTCCATTATTCTTTTAAAATTATATTAATATCAACAATGGGGCAACAGTACCTTTTAAGATAGATTAAATAAAAAATAATTTAAATGCCAAAATTTATTTAAGTTTTTTTAGGCTTTAACGATTTTAATTAATTTTCTATTTAGATCTCATTACCGAAAACTGCAGATCCTGAAATTGTCTCCAAAATTTAAATTAACGACTCCCAATTAACTTTTAACTACAAAAACATTAAGTAAAAGTATATTACATTAATGTGCTTGTTTAAAAAAATGGTAAAGCGAAATATTTGCACATGGCTTTCGAAATTTGTAATCAAAACCGTTACCATTTTTTTTATCTATTTAATGCTCTGCAAGAAAGCATGACAACATATATGAATGCTTCTTTTCATAGTAAGCATTGAAATTGATATTTGAACTTCAATGATAGTATTCTATTTATGAAATATAAATGTTTCAAAAATATTGTTCCAAAATTATACTCCATATATACAAACTTTTATATCCTTTACAATTCCAAATGAAGTGATTTGGTCAGAGTAGCACGTAAACTTTTTAACCTACTAACCGATTGAACATTAAGTTTCATGTTCCCTTATTAAACCTGAAACCTTAAAAGGAAGCGTTTCAGAAGAAATAACATTAGCGGTGAATTATACTGTATAGATATTATACAGCATCCTTTAATTTTAAAAGTTTATCATTCATTGACATCTATTTTTTGTGTGAAATTTGTAAAGAAAAAAAATTAAAAAATTAACCAAATGCCTCTTGCAATTAGAAACCACTTAGACGAGTAGTGCTAAAAAGAAAAGTTGTTAAAAGCGTTCTGGAGACGTCATCAAGTCAACGACCCGTCGTGACGTCATCGAATAGTTAAGGAACTCGATAAGCACGAGTAATCGTGAAAATGCCTTTCCTCTCTCTCTCTCTCTCTTTCCTCGGGTGTTCTGTTTAAAAAGAAAACATAACGTATAGAAGAAAGGGTTCCAAGAAGAGCAATCGACTTTCTTTCGCTCTCGCAATTTTTTTTCCTTTCGAGGTCAAGGTCTGTATGACTCTGCCGACTACATATATGAAGATGACTACTGCAAGAGCCGAGCGTAGGAATCTGTATTCGTCGTAGACGGGTTAGATCAGCGTTATTTGTCATGCCTAAGGTATCAACATTCCTACACCATTAGAATGTGGATGCCACAGACCGGAATTGGTGATGCCGAGTTTAAATATGTGGTGTGGTCTCCAAGACTTCGACCCCATTACACCGAAAATAATCACAATTTCACGCAGAAGAGTGAATGCAGGCGCTTTTATTTAGAACATTGCCTTATTGAATGTTTGTTGTATACAAATTAAGATGTACTTTCCCTCTTTACACGACCCACAATAAAAGTGGTTTGCCAATCTTTCAATCTCCCCCCCCCCCCCCTTACCATGAAACAATCCAGCGTGAATACCTTAAGGGGGAAAAAAACTACTAAAAATTTGATTTTTTTATTTAATCCCAGTCATTAATACATTCTAATATTGCATACCATAATAGAGTAACAGAGTCCATTATGAGTCATATGGCATGCTGTATGAATGAGTTTTTACGAGCATGCCATATGAACAGTCGTCTTTAAAACGAAACGGAAACTTACATAAAACGACATCGACACTTCATTTTTTTTTTGTGCATCAAGATAAGGGCCTCAGGACATGATGTGTTTTAAGACAAGGTTCTTGAATGCAATATGACATCATAATTTGTTCTTCAACTCCGATGAATCATGAGAGCACTCCATTCCCTTCAATGGAAGAGTATTTAAACAAAGCGCAAAATTTAACAGAAAAGAAATAAAATAACGTCAAAAATATTAAAATTTATGAATGAATACATTAAAAGTATTTTTTTTACATAAAAGTCTTGCAATGAAGAATAATTTACATTTCAGGAAGCCTTTCACAATTGGCAAAAATTTGAGTTCAGCACTCAATTTTAGAAGTCTAAACTATAAAATTATATCTTTAGCAGATTATTTACATCTATATATTCAATTAAACGCAATTCAATGCAACTTTATTAGCATCGTAAACATTTGACGTATGTTTTCCGAGCCGAAGAGGATAACAAAAATCTCCTGTGCTGCAGGAAAGCGAGCGTTAAGAAACAAAATAAATAAATAAATAAATAAATAAATAAATAAATAAATAAATAAATAAACTAGAATTATTTATTTTTTACTATTATTGAAAAGCAAAGCCTTAAATATGTTCAGTACAAAAACGGTCAATTTTTATTTATTCATTTTGTCTACATCAATTTTGGATTACAACTTTATACATCGAATCAGCTTTACTTCAATCATCCAAACCATATCTTCAATGAATTGCCCAGCCAACATCATACCATCCATCTAAGTTATCGTAGGCAACAACGGACCATATTAAGTTCAACATTACTTCACATGCCCAAATCAACACGCCAGTTATCAATATCTGAATTCATCGAGTGACTTTTATTACAGTCAGATATTATCGAATGATAATATCTGACTATTATTCTAACATAAACTGAGTATATCAATCTAAAAAACAGTACATTTCACCCTTGTACCTTTAATATTTAGTTTTTAATTTTCCACATTGAAATTATTAAAATATCACTATTGGACATGACTATTTTCCATTCTATGTATATGTCCAGTAAATTTAATCTGACGTTTATAATAAGGTTTCACTGCCCTTAATTTGTTCATATGTCATTTTTCTCTGTATGTCATATACACAATTGTTCCAGCTCCAATACTAAATAAATTAGAAAATTTTAAATTCATTTTGGAAAACTAGCTAGAAACTGCAAGAGAAATTTATTACATGATAGAACGCATAGAATATAGTATTCCTACTGAATTGAATAAACAATTTTTATTATTTCTTCTTCTAGCTACGTAGAAGACATTCTATCGAAAAGTGTCAGTATTTTCTTTTTAATAAATGATGGGTTGAGAACCTTAATGGGCCAAGTGCCACTTTTTTAATAATTGAGAAAATGAAGGTTAAAATTTGTTAGAAATTGTGCGAGTTCATGTTAGGCGAATAACTTAAACATCTATACTTCATATAATTCAAGCAATGACGACGGACCATTTGAATATATGATAAATAACCCTCTGCTGCTGCCCCAGGTGTCCTTAGCTGATTTTCCATTACAGACGGCTCTCAACCCTTCAATTACTTTATAACTTAGCAATCAGCCACGACTATTTATTTATCTCCTCTAAATCCGCATTAAAACCAACCATTTCCCAAAATATAATTTCTTACCCCCTCCCCCCAAAGAGCGGGGAGGGAAGCTCATTGAATGAATCCTTAAACATATTCATTTTACGACCTCAACACTGAAAGTAAAGTAAGGGTGAAGTTTGGTAGGGAAGTCCTAATATTATTTAGATTTAGTCCTTTTACGATTGACTTTTTTTTATTGTTAAGACTTTTTTTATTGGTCGTTACCATTGGCCCATCCCTTAAAATCATTCACCATTTTTTTATACTTTCTGTTGAGTACTTCATTATGCAATGGGCCATTTGCCTGGTTGACAGATTCGGGACAAGTAGACGCAATCAAGATCCCTTCACCTACTACTTCATTCAAGAACTAAGCCCAGTAGAGATTGTAATGTCGAAAAGCTAAGAGCCAAGATGTTTTTTCTTCTCTCTCCTTGCCCTCTTTCATCAATATTTAAAGACTTTTTTTATTTCTTTTCTTTTTTCTTCCAACGCTTAAGGCGTTTCGGTCTGAATTAGCAAACAAGTTGATTGAGGCATCATCTCTAGAGGATACGTAACCGTTATTGATTGGAAGTTCACGCAAAATATCGTTAGATGTTATTGAATTTGGGGATTTGAATCCTATTGAGAGCATGGATGATTGATTAGTTTTTCTGTGTGGTTTTCTGTGTGTGTGTGTGTGGTTTTTTTTGCTCAATAAATCCTTCAGGCAAAAACGTCAACTTCCATGAATGATGTCTCTGGCATTGTTGGCACGCCGCAACGCCAATAGGAAGTAACTAGGAAATCCGAGGAAAAAAATATTAAGCGCATTCCATTTTTTAAAAACAAGGCAAAATAAAAATTAAAAAGAAAATTAAAATCCAGATCTTTCGAGTACAGCGAAAATTTGCAAATTCCATTTCTGCACGAGTTCACTTTTTTTCCCTCTTTTACTTGAATAGAAAAAATATATTCTGAAAGTCTCCGTTTTTTAATTTTTTTTTCCTTCTGAATAAAAGCGAGTTTTAAAATTATGCTTAATGAAATTGCGCGCGACAAACTTAACAAGAAAGCAAAATTGATTTTTTCATATCGGAAAAAAACTGGGAATTACTTTTAAATAATTTTTCTTTTGGCTTTTGTATTTATAGTGATGAACTTTCTGGACGTGTTAATTTTGCCAAATATTGCACAAGATTCATTTGCTCGCAACCTCTAGAAGAAGAAAAAAAAAGCAATAGCCTTCATTTAAAAATAAAACTTTAAAGCAACATGCACATACATAAAGCAAAAATCCCAAGATTGCGATTTAAATCAGATTTTCTTTGCCATATCTGGCACTTTTAAATATAAATAAGTTATGCCTTGAAATTTACGGATTATAATAAACGTTTTGCTAGGGGCATTAGCATCACAATTTCAATGAAACACACCACCAATTAAAACAATACCTTAATTAATGAAGCTGTTAATATTTCTGATATGTCCAATTGCTATTTTCAACACATAATCTGCTTCAAACGTAAATTAGTTGCAAAATAATATAATCATCACAAATACAGTATGTAATGAAATCACTAACGTAACACATAATAAGCACATTGGGCAAAAAATTAGTTAATACTGCGTTGCACAGCTCTTCGTTTTAATTCGCTTGGACATTGATTGTACGAGTGCTTTAGATAGTCCTTGTGTAACTCTAATCGTGCTGCATACAATTTTTCACGCAAGTCGGCGATGTTATTCGGATGGCGATTCTTCCGTTTAACACGTTGCTCCAGATGATCCCACAAATTCTTTATTGGGTTCAAATCTGGGGATTAGGCGGGCCAATCGAGATGCTACACGGTCTGATCATGCTCGTCGAACGACTGCTCCACGGATCTAGCCCTGTGAACCCAGCAGTTATATTTTTGATAGTAAACATCGTTCAGGACATAGACATCCTTGACGTGATCCACAAAAGGCAGCAGTTGTCCATTTAGAATGTCACGATAGTGATGCTGGTTAAGCCTGGTGATAATTTCAAAGAAATGTACTGAAAATTTGCCTACAATCTCAGAGCTGCCGCCCGCCTGCACCACACTTTGGACACAACCAGGGTGAAAGACTTCATTGCTTCTTCTATGCACACGATGTCGAGCGCAATTCGAATAAAGACAAAACTTTGATTCACCCGATAAAATTCACGCGTTTCCAGTCGTCTACAGTCCAGTTCTGATCTCACTTGCAGCACTGTACACGAACTTTCTTGTGAGCCGGAGTGAGCATCGGATGCTTGCGAGGTAACCGGCTCCAGATGTCCATTTAATGCAGTTGCCTCCTTAAGTTTCTTTCACAAACTTGTCTATGCGGACCAGTTGTGACTTCCTGCAGCAGTTCTTCCCTGGTTTGAAAGTGGTTTGGGTTGACCACCCGCGATATTCGTCTTTGGTTCCGTTCAGTCAGCTTTGACTTCAGGCCACAGTTTCGACGGTTGTTGCCAACTTAACGTGCCTGTGGACAATTTCTTGAAATCACGGATGACTGAACGGAAAAAGTGCTACTTCTTGCACGGGATGTCCTTTTGCCCGCCCAAATGCTATGACCCCCTTTCTGCCACTGAGATACGTCTGGCTTACTACCCAGTTTTTGCAGCCAAATTCGACACGGAATAACACAAACTGCTGTTAATAGTGCTCGTACGTTGCTTAGCTACTACTATCTCGCAATGAAATGTGCTCATGTGCATTCATTTGTATATTCAAACTACTTTACAAAGAAGCGTCGTAGAACTCTCAAAGTGACTAATATTTTGTCCTGTGTGCTTTTGTTGGTACACTGGAAAAGTGAGGGGAATATCAACATATTACCTTTTGCAATGAGCATGTTTAAGAGTTGATTACAACTGAGTATAACAATAAAAAATCATTTGTAAAATATGTTACAGGCAATAACCCATATTACTGAATCTCTCAAAGTTCAGGAATGATTAAATCATATACCTAACGGTCTATTTCACTTTATGAAAGAGTATTTAGTAACTAATTTCAGGATTATAAGATGAAAACACACATTCAAAAACAAAACGAGAACACTTCGTAGACCAAATATTTTTCAAGGCTATAATTTCCCAAGTGGATCCGATAATGCTATTTTACCTGACTTCAAAATGGCAATCAAAAGATGGGAAAGAGCAGATCCACGATTTCTTCAGCCTGCACTTATACATAATTACACAAACATCCACGTGTCGTATCACTATAAAACAAGAATATAACTCGTAAAACGATTTTCAAATATGCTGAAAAGTAGAATATAAAAATTTGTTGTTTAATATTACTGTAATATTTTTATATACAGCAATGGCGAAAACTGCATGTAACTTTACGTATTCGATTGCAGTGCTCACACAAATCTTTCCAAACGCGCGCGAAATGAGAATGAAATCCTCGCACGTCTACTGGGCCTATGTTCTTTCCCCTGCTAGATCAAAGTTATCATAAACGTCAGGAGAGAAAAACCATTGTTTTAAAACATTGCTGGGAAAAATCTTTTAAGCATTCCAAGGAGCTTTACCTCTGACGCAGATGTAACTTTAATATCTCACTTTTACTTGCACTTGGTTTAAATAAACAGTGGAAATACCTTTGATTCTATATGCATTCACGTCATTTTAAAATATAGGCCTAACTTCAATTAGCCATTTTAACAATAGGCCTAACATTATTTAGTCATTTTAACTGTAGGCCTAACATAAATTAGCCATTTTTAACAATAGGCCTAACATTAATTAGCCATTTTTAACAAAAGGCCTAAGATTAATTACCTATTTTGAACTGTAGGCCTAACATAAATTATCCATTTTTTACAATAGGCCTAACTTTAATTAGCCATTTTTAACTATA
>JAHWFO010014826.1:1594626-1665009 GCA_023313115.1 Rhysida immarginata
AGGCCTAACTTTAATTAGCCATTTTTAACTATAAGCCTAACATTAATCAGCCATTTTTAACAACAGGCCTAACATTATTTAGTCATTTTAACTATAGGCCTAACGTTATTTAGCCATTTTTAACCATCGCCCTAACATTAATTAACACATTTAACAATAGGCCTAACAGCACTGAATTTTAAAATGAAATGAGCACGTGCATCAAGAAAGCGTCATAACGGGCACGTGCTCCAGGCTGCCATCAACAATGCTTAAATGATAAACAAAAAGTAACACTGTATTCACTTATGACTCGTCGGTAGGATTCGATTGATATATTACATGCCCTAAGTTCATATTCTTAACATTAGTGCACGTGCTTGAAGGGGTCCACGAGAGCTCATCAAAAGTTGATACATCGCTGTTAAGTTCTTCCATTTTCACGTTTTCGTGCAAACGATGGCTGGCCAGGCACATAAAGGTACTGATCATGCTTGTATTCTTATATATAGCTTTAGCTAAAGCTCGTAATAAGGGGTCATTGAAGTACTTTTTGGGGGTCATTTTCTCGGACATAGCATTTCGAAAATCGAAAAGAATGTCATATTCGTCTTGTGCTCGTCATTCCCGTTCGAATGACATATTACATGCCTTATATTGCCAATAAAAAAATTTAATGGGGGGGTTTGGGTCTCAATAGTCACGTGACTGTTAGACCGATTTCGACGACAAACTAATCAGGTGAGCTCAGGAAGGGTCTCTATCGAACAGCGAAAAAAGAACTTGAAAAAGTTAAAGCATTCTCGAGAAATCGTCGGACATACAGACGGACGGACGGACAGACAGGCAGACAGACAGACAGACAGACACACAAACAGAGCGAAACCAATATATGCTTTTCAGCATATAATAAAACTACATGTATATTGTAGAAAGTTTCTAGGAGACCTTCGGTAGGTATGCGTGAGATTTTCCACCTCATTGCTTTTTATTTTTTTTTGCCATGGGCAAACATTTAGGTGCATTCATGTATATGGAAATATTTTTGATGGTTCTCTTTTCCTTAAGAACCAAAATCTGACGATACAGTCCTCTTTTTCTATGTATAATTTCAATATCGCTATCGATGAACTGGGTGAATTAACACTATTTGTGCCAAAGAAACGCCCAATCTACAATGATAATTAATCGGCCTCGGTGGCTCAGCGGTTGCGTGGTCGCCTCTGATGCCCGAGTACGCGGGTTCGATCCCGGCCGAGGACGACGAGGATTTTTCAGGGGTAAATCCTGAGATCACGCACTTCCTTCGGAAGGGAAGTAAAGCCGTTGGTCCCGTGTAGTCGTTTGCCGGCTGCACGTTAAAGAACCCTTGCGAGGCAAAATTTGCGGCCCCTATAACGCCGTCCTGAAATGACCATAGCAGTTGAAAAGGACGTTAATACCAAACAAACCAAACCAACAATGATAATTAGTGATCAAAATTATTTCACGCTGTTTATGACATTTAAGTTGCCATTTTCTTGACAACAGCAGACAGATAGTAATTTAGAATTTTTTCTTTAGAGCATTTCCGCATTATGTTTCTTGAAAATTTTATGTTGAATATGCATCAAAGGTTTTCAACACACCTGTTAAAGTCATTTTATGCCCAACTCTTCCACAAAACTGAGACATCAACAGATTTTTGATTACCATCTTTTTTGATGTATAAACTTCGAAAGGAACTTGGCAAAAATTGCCATTCAGTTTGCCGTGATACAGCTGTCGTAAGACATGCACAGTAAATATATATATTATGAAGACAGCTGATTATGTTTTTATTATTTTTGTTCCATCTAAAATCTAAGTTGGATTGAACGTCATCTACAGAAATACAATTGTGGAGTATCATAATCGTGAATTAAATTTATAATAATCACGATTTATCACTTTGCTAAAGTGAAGACATTAAAATAAAATATTCGATATCTCTGGCAACTGTTAACCTTATAACTGTCATCATCATGTCAAAAAAGTCTAGTACGTAAAAAGTAAAAATGAATAAGATCCCTGAACTCCACTTAGAAATTGTATAGAAAACACGTACCATAAAATTCATAACTTTAAGGACGAAAGCAAAATGGGCGGCATTTAGAGACGGTTGTTAATCAATTAAAAACTTTAATTTCTTCTGGAACAGCTATAAAAATCATGACCGTAATAAAATCAAACTTAGTATCGTATCATTGGGACTTAAAGCAGGAAATTTATTAACTCTAAATTTAATCGCGACAGAAATATTATATAGCCAATGTTTTATTTTATATTTTTTTTATCTATTATCAATAAAAAAGTCGTATTGATTTACGAGCATTTCATTTCTTGCTTTGTCTCCAACAAGCTTGCTAAGTTTAAAAAATAATTCTTCCCGAAAACACGCTGTCCATGACACTTATTTTCCTATAATTTCCTATAATAATAATTTATGACGAATTACTTGTTAATAGCCGTTGTTTAAAAAACTTTTAAAGAAATTATATATGTTTGAATATTTATTAATGTGAATGCTTTATGCATAGTTATTATTCTTATTTGTGTTTGTCATTGTCGAAGAAGGATATATTTTATATATTATCCTAAATTCAAAGGTAATTTCATTTCTGGGGACTAGTGAATACTTCCATTAAGTTTTCTCTTTAAAAATATTTTTCTTAGCTTTCATGTAGATTCATCTCATAACATTAAAGGAAACGATTCTAAAGAAATTTAAAAACAATTCATAAACTGAAATCGTATATTGGGCACAGTTAATAAACAATTAAGCTTTATTTTTTAAAATAAAAACGAACTATGCAGCAATCTCAGTAATGAAGTTTCTTCTTATGTCTCAGTCCAATCATGCTCAAAGTAAAATGCCATAATAGTGTTTTTCAATCTTAATTTGCAATAATCCTGCAGAAACCTTTAAAATACGGTTTTGATTTATTGTTTTTAATCTCCATTCTATCGCATATTTATCTGCATTTTTTTTAGCATTTTTTAAAAAATTTACAATATAGCAAGGAACATATTTAATAAATGAGCAAAGCACTATATTACCTTAACCTTGTATCGCTGTCAGAAACGGTTCAGTGAACAGACGCGATTAAATCTTGAACAACTAGATTAGTTACAGAGTTAACCTTAACAAAAATGATTTCTTAGATAACAAGACATCCCATTGGCAATGCGTTCGTATGAGGAAATACATTCGACATCTAAACATAAGGTGGGAAACAAGAATGTACGAAAGTAGACTTAATTTAGATTGCCAATTGTTTTTCCTTCAGACGTTATATAGTAACATCTCTTTTTACCTATCTGAAGGAAGAGGAGGGAAATTCTGACGGTAGCCCAAGAGATAAATACACCTGCAATCACAAGGACTGCGGATGCGAAAACAAGTTTCAGTCACGGTGTGAATTACGTTCACCTAATAAATCCTAACACTTGATCACAGGAAAACAGGAACCGAATTGTCTTGTTATTTTTTTCCTTACTCTAATGCGAGTTCCTGTTTAGAATATTAATTTGAAACAATAATTCTTCTATCTATCAGAGTACCTTGATGCAATCATAGCATTAACGATCATTATCTCCAATAAACCTTTGAACACTGGATAAATAAATCGTCTCTCGGAATGCATCTTCTTCAAATGTTCGTTAAGAGAGAAAAAAAAAGGAATACATCATTACCAATCGGTAAGAATAGTTCTTCGCTTACCCACCCCAACGAACTGCGGGGTATGTTTGACCTTTTCCGTGATAAATGATTTAGGAGAAATCGGTTTTAAAAATGGCTCCTGCAAAACATGTGGGTGGTTGATGTAGAGCACCGGCATGTCATCGCGAGTCGATGGTAATTGGCAAAAACGATCAATTAATGGCAAGGACGAAATAAAGCTGTCCGTCTAACCTATTTGGATTGAACGATTTTAGAAAAGACCACCAGGGAGTTGAACAAATTTGCTATTTTTAAACACTGTTATGAAGCAGAAATCCATTTCTTCGGGACCTAAGATGGCTTTCAGCCTCGCTTGAAATGACGTAGGGGAGGGAAAAGATTTGTTCCGTTTTGGAAAAGGTTCCCTGCTATTTGAAACCGAGACAGCATTCAGAAGTGACTTCTACTTAAAATAAAATTTGCAAACCCTGTGTATGTAAATGAACAATTACTGAAAATAGAAATTCTTGGATATAATTTAAAGAGGTTAAATTGAAATATCCAAATATCATGCATCTCTCAAGTATCTGTTTATTTATTATAAATTGCATATTCTCGAGCGTATAGTCCATATCAGATTGCATAGCTGATATAGCCTATATTTAAGAAAAGATGCCAAAGAAACTGTGGACACAGACTTTGGTAAAAAAAAAAAGATGACTTATATCATGACTTATATAGCCATCAATTATATCATGCTCATGAAGGTGACTTAAGTCCCTAAAATGTGCATACGTGATGTTAATTATACTTTGTAGAAGTTTTTTTTCTTTTCATTTGATTTTCTTCGTAAGTATATTTTGTCCTGAAACGATGTCATTATTGATGCATGCAAACAGCATATTCCACAGCCACATCTGACTTGTAATACCACATTGACCCATCTTGAATTATTCTTTAATGATATATCGTTAAATTCTGTCATACATGCGAAACTAATTAAATCTGATTATAGATAAGCATTACAACTATTTTCCTCAAATCGAACTTAACTTGGCTAACATTTTCAAATAGTTGCAAAGAAAATCATACTTGCAGACATTATATTTTTTGGCTCACAGCAGCTTGTTTCTTTGAATTATCTTTCCTTTCCAAAAGAAAGCCATCCAGCGAAGAAAGCTAACACTCTAAGTTTACAGATCCTGTTTCAAAAATTTTAATTATTATATTTAAAGTCGGTTTTCCAAATAATTATAATCGATTATAATCGATATATGATAGAAACAATGTTTGGACTGAGCATCTGCGAAGGTATCGCCTAGCAACGGAATGCAGTTTAAATTCTAGTGAGGCGTCTGTCATACATATACTGAGTGGCCAGTTTATAAGGAACCCCCCCCCTAATACTGTGTTGCGCCACCGCTAGCAGCTATAACAGCCAGCACGAATTCGACGTGGCATGGATTAGCCGCTGGAAGCATTGTTCGGTGATGTTTGTCCATGCGGATTCAACAGCTACTACCAGATGATGCTTATTGGATGGTGGTAAATCCATGCCTCGAATAACCCGTTCCAACTCATCCCAAAGATGTTCGATTGGGCTCAAATCCGGGGACTGTGATAGCCAGAGGAGTAAGTTGAATTCATTATCATGCTCCTGGGAACCATTCCATGACGATACGAGCCTTGTGACACGGAGCATTGTTCTGCTGGAAGTATCCTTCCGATGGGGGAAACAGTAGCCATGAAGTTCGGCAACAATGTTCAGGTAGCCCTGACCATTAAGGCGTTGTTCTACAGGTATCAGCGGACCAAGAGTATACCAGGAAATCATTCCCCAGACAATTAGAGAGCCTACACCAGTCTGAACAGTGAAAACCAGACAGGGGGGGGGGGGGTACGCTCCAAATTCTGCGTCGGCCATCTGCATGGTGCAATAGGAAACGGGATTCAAAGGACCAGCATGCCTTCTTCCAGTCGTGGACGGTCCAGTGTTGGTGATCACGGGCAAATTGGAGACTTTTTGCGGTTTTCGTTGGAGATCAAAGGTATCCGGACTGGCCGTCGGGTGTTGTAGCCCATCCTTGCCAATGTATGGCGTATTAGTGCTTTCTGAGATGTTATTCTGCGGTCCAGTGTTGTACTCCACGGTTAGTTGACGACTCGTAACGTTTCTATTCTTACGGACAAGCATTCCCATTCTACGCTCACCCCTTGGATCGACAAGTCGTTTGCGACCACAGGCTTGTCTCTGGCTGGTGTGTTTTTTTGGTTGTTTAAATAAGTCCTGGTAAACCCTAAAAGACGTGCGGTATAGGAAATACTCAGTCGACCTCGTCGGGTACCAACTATCATCCCGCGCTCGAAGTCGTTCAGATCTTTTGTTTCCCCATCATGACGGTCAAATCACTTGCAGTTGACAGGCGTGTTCTCGCTCAAATTGGTACCGACTTCCACGTGACCAACTGATACATAGTAATTGCTATGCCAACAGATTTGCATAGTCATGGGTGTTCCTAATAAACTGGCCACTGAGTGTATTAACTATTTGCTTCTTTCTAAGAGTTGTGATTAAGTTTATTTGGAAGATGGCGCCAAAAATAATCTGCGTGCGGTTATTCAATTTTTGGCCGCTGAGGGGCGTCAGCCAATGGAAATGTTTACGAGAATGAAGCTGCATACGGCGGTCTCAGTAATTTTCATACGGCAGTGATTGAATGATGGAAGAAATTTCGACAAGGAAAGGAATCTACGAAATATTTGGTCCGTCCACGACATGCTCGTGTTACAGCATCGCATGAAAATGTGAGACGGTTGGAAATTGCTTTACGCGCCACTAGACGCATTAACGTTAGGGAATTTTCTGAAATGTGTTGGCCCTCTAAAAGGACGGCGGTTCAATTCTGACGTTCACGTAGAGTTTGCTGTTACGCAACGGTTCCGCCGACGAGAACCGCAGGAATTTTACCAGATGGGAATCTATAGATTAGTGCATCAACGGGACTCATGCCTTAATATTCATGGATGTTTCTTTTAAATTCTTTGAATAAAAATTGCTTCCCATCCTCTAAACGTGTCTCTATTGAACAATCATCGTAGCTTCAGTATAAATGCAGCGTTTCAACAGGGTGAACACGCATTACAGAATTGACAGATTCTCTATCTAAATTTTATTTACTTTTATGCGAGGGATTATTATTAAAGGAGTCACACTCTGTTAATCCAGAAAATCTTTTGTTAGAAGTACATTCTAGTTAATTTCCAACTGTAAAATTACATTGTAAATACACTGGATTCGTAAAAACTAAAATGGTTTTTTGCTGTAAGAATATAAAACATTTTTTCATAGAGGAAGACTGAATTCGAGAAATTACTTAGAATACACATTTCCAACATTATTATTTCCCGCATCCTTATTTATTAAATACCTCATGTATTTTTTCTTTTACCTTCGACCCAAACCTATTTTTTATCGGTGATAACTGTCCCCGGGATAATTTTAATTTAATCATTGCATGATAATACAAAATTCAATATATCGCTGTCTTTAAAGAAAATCCTCATCGAATGAAGGCAAGGTCTTACAAACTTTAAGGACTATTTTTAATATTATACTTGAAAGACAATTCCGTGGCCTCTAAATGAACATCTATTTATTTTTGAGATGACAGAATAATATTTCAAGCGCAATTCTGTTTTCATTTTCGATGACAGCTTTAATAAATCACATTCGGTCCGAAAAATAATTTATATTGGATTTACGCCAAAATAAAAATAGCACTTTTTTCTATTTTTCTTGTAGATATTCATTAATAATTTTCTGTAATCTCGGGTCATGAAGGGCCCGGTCCATTTAAACATTTAACGAGTGCTTTTCTTTATAAAAATCTGAAGCTAAGAACTTTCTTCTGTTTTCTCTTAAACTATCAGACCGTTATTTTTAAGACATGGATGATTTATTGTGTGTTAGTATGGTTCGAAAAGAACAGGATAAATTTTTTTTTATGTTTAATTTTTTTTTCTTTTTTGCTTTTGGCATAGATAGCATTGCAAACGCACCTTTGCAACACGGTCCGAGATAAATGTGTCGTGGAAAGATCTCTATTTCACGTGACACCTATTAGATGAAATGAGCGCCAAATTTTCAAAGGCTTACTCACATTCATTTCAAATAGCCAAAAAAGGATTAAATTTATCAACTTGGCGCATTGACTGCAACAAACAAATCCACTATTTTGCTTTTGTTTTTTTTTTTTTAAATTCTTTAAATTTCATTATGACTAATCCACTATTATGCATTCGTAATGGCTGAAGTTTAAACAATATTAATATAGAAATAAATGTTAACCTATTGATCAATTTAATCTTCTACTAATATGAAGATACTTTCTAAATTAAGGAAAAACATCGTCGTTTACTTTAAACTATGACTGATAGATGGCGATCAGTAACACTTCTTCCACGATTTTAGCGATTCAGAACGATGAAAACTTCAGGAGCAAATTAAGTAAAACAATTCAAATAAATTAATCAAAACAAATTAAGTAAAACAATTTCCAACAAGGTGAATTAAATCTTTGCAGAACTGCATGCATCTTCGTTTGCTTACTTTCTGGAACCGTTCAAGGGTGTCAGAAACAAACAGCACGCACTCAATCAAAGTGTCTTGAAATCGATCAAGAACAGGTGTGAGCAACGTTGAGTTATTGTGAACACACAAGGTCAATTTAATCCTATGCTAATGAAGCCAATTTTTTTTTTATTAATCTCCACTTAAATGTAAATTAAACGCATAAATAATGGAAGGGTGTCATTCATGAAACAATAGTCTACAATTAAATTGGAGTCGGTTCGTTTGTGTCTTCCATTGTCTTATCATAGCCAGGCTAATTAGATTGACGAGTGGGGAAAATGCGTGAACAAACGAGGAAAACTCAAGCTAATGCGCATGCTCAATGAGGAAGGAAAACAAGCACTTGGTTCAACACAAGGAACTAGCATATGAATTCAGAACTGTCATTATTGATAAAGTGAATTTTAAGAAATAATGATGAAAAAAGAAATTTAGATAAAGTCGGAATCAAATGACATCAATATTTATATTTGGAATAAATACAAAGTCAATGTTATGAAATGATTTAAAAACTTATTTGTCCTATACTTAAAATAGCTAAATATAAAACGCAAAGATGTAGTTTTTTTTACGTACCTTTAGTCTATCTAATTTTGGAATCTGACGAACGGAAAGTGAGAAGAGACGACCGTGAATTAAAATTTAGGGGAAAAAAAGTAATAAAATAATTTTTTTCTTGTTCAGGAAAAAAATGAACTGATAAGAACGATAAGAACTGAAAAAATATAGACTGAAAAGGCTAAGCAAATCTGTCCTCAGGGGAGCGTACACAAAGGAGAAAAAAAAAATTAAATTTGAGGGCATGGGAAGTCTTGTCACTTGAAATAAAGAAAGCCAAAATTAATGCTTTGAAAAAAAAGAAAAATTCTTTCTCTATACAACTCATGTGACGAATATTGATGGCCGCAAACGCCAAACAAATTATAGAGTTCAAACGTAAACTACCGGTCATCCGGTTCGACGCAAATGACAAATCAAAAATAAACAATGCAATAATAACAATAATAAAACAACACACAAATTAGATCGAAGGAATGCCGAGTAAAAGAATCTGCTGCCCAAATTTATATCAAGGTTGCAAAAAAAATCCTAAACAACAACTCAAGAGTTATAATTATTATTCCTGTCTGAACAACATCAAAAACATCGCCGACTGCTACAAACTCCAGGCCATTGACTTTGAAATAAAGGAAACAAAGTCAAATATTAATATGGAAAGTATTAATTAATCTATTTCGTTTTATACAAAAAAGTAAAGCTAAATACAAATAGAACGTCCTATGCTTATATAGTTCACCACAAGAAAAAGATACACACTTTTTCTAATGTTGGCAATTCATGCATTTTATTTGGATATGTAAACTAAAGTTTTAATTCTATTCTTGCAACTTCTGTTTCATCCCTTAACTGAAGCATCTAATATCTCGTACAAACCTACTATAAATGATTCATTCGTATTCAAAACACTGTATTTTCCAAAGTATTACACATACAGATATGACTGATATATGAAAAGAACCATAAACTCATCAAACCTACATCTTGATGCACCATTTGGCAGCACAAGTACAGTTACTTTTACAAAATGGCGGTAAAGAGGAAACGTTTCTACGAGGCGTGTTCGGAAAGTAAGGTACAATCTCTGGTAGCGGACAAGTAATACTTATGTATCAATCGTATCTGTATGTGTAATACTTTGGAAAATACAGTGTTTTGAAATCAAATGAATCAAATACAATAGTCCCCTTGTTCTCTCGAAAGAGACGTTTATAGTACAGAGTTTGAGCAATACTCGATCTCCCTTTAGAAAATGTGTAACCACTTTTTCGCATAACACGCTCTATGACAGGGACAGTTGTCGAAACCAACGAGAACATCCGGATTTTTTTGTCGCTTATACTCGCATATTTAAGGCGCCGTCGGCAATTCAGAACATCTTATCAGAACTTCTGACATGGTCATGTGCATCTGGCGGATGCAGTCAACATTTAGCACACCACTGCTTGATGCATGGACGTTGCCATATTGTTCAGATGTTGCGAAGCAAACGAAAAGCTGACTGACTAAAGTAAAAACTAAACTAAAAACACCGGAAGTCTTGTAACACCCACTAAAAAACACTGTCAGCTGTGTTTTAAACTGGTTAGAGGAAGTAGAACATGTTGCAGAGTTTCTGTACTGTAAGCGTCTGTAGACCGAATCCAACAACAAAAAAATTAGCAAATGAGTCACGCAGTTGTTTATCGGCACGATGCACCATTGTCAATCGTGCAATGATCTCCGCACAGCATTCGATAATCCATTCTTCATTGTTTGCAGCATTACCTTGAGTTTCAAGCAAAATATTCGGGCTACCATAATATTAGCAGCTAAATATTCAGGCTACCATAGCAATAAAGTAACGTTCTCTTCTATTACTATGGGGCTAAGAAGTGTGGCCGATCACAGGGTTTTTGTCACATTAGTGTGGAGTGGGTCCATTCGATGAAACAAATACTTTAAAAAATACACTTACAAGGGTCTATAATAAGGCCGCAGTTGAATTCAACACGCAGGGAACCTCAAATAAGATGAGATCCGAGTCCAATATTATTACGAACATATCCGGAACACAAATTCAATTAACAAGACTATTCACAAAAGCTTTCTTCATTCGAGAAATTTTGAACAAATGATAATGTAGTAACACTAAAATAAGTAATACACTACTTTCATTTCTTTACCCATTGAACCTGAAAAAAGTGGAAACCCGTCAAGTGACGGCCAAGTTAAAATACATGTATTAAAACTACAGGTATTTAACGCATTAGGTCAATTTGTTTCTTTATATTTTTAAAGTTCTCCCCATCCCAGTCGAGCTTTTCTCTCCCATGGTACATATATGTTTTGTCGAATGGTAAGATTTTTCCCACACGCAAAGTGTTACCTTAAGCAGATTTACGGTGTGCGCATGGCCAAATCATTTATCACGCAAACTCCTATGGGGGAGAAAAGAGGGGGATATTTATCCACAAACAGTTGAAGATGTCAAGTGGGGATGGAAGAGGAACTGTTCAAGGAAGGGGAATAAAAGCCACGGGGGAATTGTTCTCTCCCCTGTCGGAGAAAGAGAGATTTAATTAAGCCCTTACGTTCTGGTCCTCACCCTCCACGTTGTTCCCTATTCGGGGGAAAAAAAAAGAAAAAATGAAGATGACCGAGAAATTAATTATGAACACATCGAAAAGTCAACACTTCTAATCGTGATCTTTTGATAAGGTAGAAAGATATTAATAATAAAGCGTCAGCGATAAATATTCTTGAAATTTTTGAAAAAGAAATGTATCTCTCCAGTGCATTTTAAGGGCTGGGCAAAGCGGCGTTTGTGTCTAATGATAATCAAAGTGATACCAGTATTGTTAAGAACAAAGGAGAAATGCAGATAATTCCATTAATTCATTCGAAAAATTGAACTTAAAAACTTGATTATGTCAAGTGCGTTAATCACGAAGTGGAGATTAAGGAACTGCTCCACAATGAAGCCGTTGGATTCAGCGACAAATGGACAGATAATTTTCAAAGGGCAATGTTCTGATCTCATTTTTCAAAGGTTGGCTCCAAATTGCACGGCAAGAGTACAGGAAAAGGCAATAAGGAAATCGCTAACGAGGCTGCATCTATATTCCCAACTCACTAGCGTATTCATGATAAAACGTGTGCTGTAGGTATTCTCAATAATGATATAAATATGTCTGACTTCCTCATATACACTTTTATGACGACCTCTCGAAATGGAGAAAATTTAATCCAAATTGAAACAGTGTTGGCTAGGTGGCTGATAGCGCTGAGGCGCAGGTCTTGTCGCGAGTTCGAATCCCGCTGAGGGCATGGATGTCTTTGTTTGTGCCTTTACTAACAGCTTAAGAAACTGAGCCAAGTCTACATTAAGCCAATTTCCGCTAGGCTAAATTACTCAGAATAATAAGATTAAAAGAATTATTTAGGATATTAAGATAAAAAGAGATAAGGACTAAGCAAGCAAGCAAACTGAAAGTATTATTTACAAATTACTCCTAATAAAACTGCTTCAGCATAGAGAAACATTCTTTTTATTAGGCAGCCATTTCATATTAAAGAAATTTTGTTTTCTTATCGAACTTATGAATGCTTCCGTAATCATATAACTGTTCTTCGGAAATTTTGAAGTTATCACCAAGATAAAGAAAAGTAGGGAATTTTCCCATTATCAAACTTACGTAATCATCAAGTGATATTTAATGACCTAGACGAAATTCATTCTACAAAGTTTTTTTGTATAGTTGCTAGGTTGTCTAAAGATAACAGTTGCCTTTCACCAACAATTTATCTTAAAAGTAAAATAAAGCTCGAAATAAAGGCGAAACTAGTCGGATAACGTTTTCCATTAATATGTATTGTAATGCCTCATTTATTTTATTTATCTTAAAAGCTGATAAGTTTCCTAGAATGACGCATTTTCCAAATTAAAAAATTTCCACAGATAAAATAAAGCAACTTTTCCTTTTTCGGACAAAACATTTTTTCTTATCGTTTATTTTTTAAACCAGAATATTTAACTGCGACAGATGGTGTTAAATTAAGTGTATAAAAGTAATGGATGGGAATCTATATCACTACATAGGAATTAAAGCTGAAGAAGACTAAATAAGAATTTAAATTCTATATTTCAGGATTTAAACATATGAACCGGCACAAACATTTGAGATACTTGGGTTTTTAATTCTACGCAAGTTTACTCCGACGTTTTTAATAAAGTATTTTCTAACATGCAAATAATAAAATATTAAAATTCTTAACACCCTCTCAGCAAAAACAGGAGGCTGTCCAGCTCAGCAACTAAACCAAAAGACGATTTTTTTTCCACAATGCTCTTTCGTTCTGTACTTAACCTTAATGTAGCCACAACAGTCAGAAATTTCAAATTCCATCTATCAGCATTTGTTAAGTGGCTTAGGTTGATAGGCATTGACGTCAAAGGGCTGCCTTTCGATTGGACCCCGGGTGCTTTAAATTTAGAGGCGAGGGACGTTAATATCGAGGACTCAATCCTCGAGCAACACCGTCTGGGTCTCATTCCACGAGACTCCGACGGGGTTTACTCATTTGTTTACCGATTTAATTACGATTGAAACCATCGCTATAACAAGGTCACTTTGGCCTCTTCTGGCTCTCTAAATCTTATAATCCTCTTCTATTTTAAGATAGAAAATATTCCTGTTAATAAATAATAAAAATACGGTTAAGAGCAGAAAATATTCCTCTTGATAAATAATAAAAAATCGATTTCAGGAATTTGGATTAAAAGAAGCGCTTTATAATCTAGAAATGTAATCTCTTGATGCATTTTTCTTTTCGATGAATAAAATCTTTAATGTTAAAGTGATAAAGCTTTCCAACTTGTAAAATATGAAAATACCATTTTCAGAAATGTTCATATTTAATTGCATTCTCAATTTTTAAGCACAAACTATTATGATATAATAGCATGTAAATTTCTAGTAATTTTTTGTAGAATGTATTTCATTACCCAGAATTTATTTTACCAAATGTGCTTCTATACGGTGGGCCAAAAATTACTGTTCGGGGCAGTTTTTTCCCCAGTACAACTGTAAATGGTAACAGTTACCTAAACATGTTGCGTGCCACAGCTCGCACCCAGGGCGGGCTTCATTTAACTTTTCTTTCAATAAAATGGGGCTATTCCTCATGTTGCTGCCGGCCAGGTGGCCGAGAGGGCCAGGGCGTAGGCTTTCTAGTTCTCGAGTCTACTTGGTCGTGGGTTCGAATCCCGCCGTGAGCGTGGATGTTTGTGTTTGTCCCGGTCTGCGTACAAATATAACTTGTGTAAATGGCGCAAAATGACCTTAGTAGTCGACGCCAGAAATTCTAATAAACCAACCAAACCTCATGTTGCTTTGACGATAAGCAGCTACCTTGACAACACTTACCCTTATCATTAGGATCGGGTGATCTTGTGCCTATGGATTTCATTTTTTTTTTGGGGGGGGGGGGGCATAGTAGAGAAGAAACTATTTCTGAGAGGTATCCCCACACAGTGAACCGAATTTCAGAGTTCATTTCGCAAGGATATATGAACATTGATTCTGATCGGAATTTGTGCTATTGTACGTCACCGTATGTGGAACAGGTTTCAGGAATGTAGCAACGTTTATGAATATTTCGAGGATCTAAGAAACTAAACATTACCCGAATAAATAGTCCTGTATAATTTCGCCTCACCCCATATTATCAGAGACTGGCCATACATCAAGTGGTAAATGACTATTTCGTAATATAATTATTACTCAGAGATGTTTGTTGACTTGTTTAAGTGTAATAGACATAGTAATATTCTTACTATGATCCGTAGCTTAGTAGCTTATGATCCGTTTTTAAATATCTCCTCAATATTTTGAAACAGAATATTCAAAAAGTATACCCGAAAAATTTATTCCCAAGTGTTCTGCAGAGAAGCATGAAAACTATCTGATCAAATAAATGCTTTCTTACCTCTAATTAGAGCAAAAACCGAATAATTCGAATCAAGCCAAAAGTTTTGCGATAAATACCAGAGAAAAATATATCAAATTTCGTAAAATTCATCCCGATAGAGAAATGGGGCGACAGTTTCGAAATAATGCGAATGCGTCTGAAATTGGATATGGCCTCTGTTTAATTCTCATCAATTATCTGTAATTTTTCAATCAAGAAATTGTTTCATAAAGTGTTATGTAAAGTGATATATTAAGTTATTATCCGAAACAAAAATAATTCGATAAAATTTAAAGGTCAATATACTATACATCAAAAGTTTTAAAGGTTTAGAATAAAACTTCGGCTTCTCTCCTTAGAAGAGTTCGATTTTCCCTACGGAATACAAGCTCGTAAAGTGATACTTTAACAGAACCTCCCATGGCTTAGAATATTGAAGCCTTTTAGAAAGTTTTTCAAAACTGTAATTTAGGCTTTAATATAGCTTATTATTATAGTGTTCTGTAGAAACATAGGATATTACGTTAATTATTCACTGCAAACAATCAATAAAATACAAAATATGGAAAATCAATTCTTCAATTAATCGATAGTATGTTATTTACCTGATCAAACAAGCAAACTTGAGTACAAAATATCAGAAGTCGTAGCTTGCAGGGCAATGTCGTAAAAACTTTTCGTATGGCTTAAAAAGTCAGAACAATAAAGATATTAAAAAATTCATATTATTAAAAAGTTGAGAAGAGTTTTGTGTTTTTGTGTTTTTATTTGAGTTTGTGTAAGCCGCACTTGCAATTAAATTGTGGAGATTTACATTGATGAAAGGTAAATTTAGTGAGCCCATACTCACGCCGAGTTGTAGCTAGAAATTTGTGCGTGCTTCAGAGAAAAATGACACATTTTTGTATTTCAACAAGAGTGGTAGTCAACTACCGCTGCAACGTTTAGAATGTCAGCTGTGTATTTTAAATCATACAACTCACAATATATAATGCAATCTGAGAGGTGGTCGCAGAAATGGTAATTTTTATAATGCTGGTATCCTGTGTAGCTGGATCCCTACTCATGTGTAGCCAACAGCAAAACAATAAATTTATTGGAAAATTGAAAATAAACTGAATTACTTTGATGTTTTTCCCATAATAAAAAAGATGAAAGTGACGATTCAAAGACGTGAAAACTCAAAATGTACTCGATTATAATTTTTCCCAAGCTTCTTCAATTCAACGCATTTAAAATGTTAACGATTTAACGATAGGGTAGCTCTACCAAAGAAAGCACAACTAAATCATCGGTTGGTTCAAGATAAACGTCAATGGTTTAAAATACAACGAATTAATTTAAATAATCCTAAAAGCCCGTATTATATCTGGTAAAGTCATATGATTCTGCACATGTCAACGGCAAAACCGCGCCCAACACTATCCGTAAATGATGGAGACACTTTATCTTGATTCCTCCCCTCCTTCGTTCTTAATTGTTTTGGAGGTTTGTCAACATTGAGGATTTAAACAAGACGACCGCATAAAAAAGCAACGAGACCTAAAATTAACAGAATTCCTTCTGAACGACAAGCGGCAACACGAAACTGTTGAATGGAAAGAAAGAAACTCTCCATCATCTCATTAAAAAACGGGGCTCATGGGATGAGCATTTAAACGAGCGCCTTTCTCTCTCGCTATCTTGGACCGCGTGGCCATGTGGAACCCATTTGCCCGCTTTACTTGGGACATTGCCACGGACACGCTTATTAGAATGGGCTTGAGGTTTGGGACCTCCTTTAGTCGCCCGAATGGCGAAAACTCTTTACCTTACGTAAAAAGACAACGGTGTCCCAGCAGCTGGCGCTGAACGACCGAATGAAATCGGTCGAAGACGCATGCGCATTTTTCATCCACGCCATTTCTTAAGCTATGTATTGATAGTACAGTCGTCAGTATTTTCGCATATTTTAAATTTGAAATCTTCATATTTGCTTTACAGTAGCTACAGTAAACAAAACTATTGTGAATTTTTATTAAACTATATACAGTACCATTATCGACAAGATTCAACTTCATTCTCTGTGTAGCATAACATTAGAATATTTTAAAAAGTAAAATTATAAAAATAAAAGCAAGTATGTTTTTTCGTTTCACGAAATGGGTAAAACTTGGCAACGCCGCATTATAATGATACATTTTTATGCAAATGATTTCAGTGCTTTCGTTAGCATTGTAAACGTAGAGAAAAATTACAAAGCTAATACAACGACCAGCTGCTGACGGCTAAGTTGATGTCAATGCCACATATACTAGACATATGCAAATTTTAAATAAAAAAGAAGAAAAAAAAGATACTGGGAGATTTCAACTTATTCAATTACGAAATGGATTTTACGAATTTTGCATTGCCTTTTTGTTTCCCCAACGTTTTTTTAGATCTTATTATGAGATGCGTGCACTGATATATACATTCAACGTAAAACAGTTTTACGTTTAACGACTCCCTAATTTTTATTTATTTTTGCTATTAAATGCTCGGTTATAAATAGCGTTTATAAATTATTAAGGCTGTAAAAGCTTACAATCCAACTTCGAAGTTATTTATTACAAGAAGGAGCGATGATTTTTAAGAGCAGGTGCGGTTAAAAGTGATTTTAGCCTCGGGTAAGAAATAATTCAATTTCCAGCTCGTTAAAGCGTAAACGATGAACTGCATTTTGATAGAAAAATCGAAGGAAAGTTAATTGAACGGCATCTAATTGAATAAAATTTAAATAAATACGAGCGCAACATTTTTACAATTACATATATTGTCTTATCTCTTAAAAAATCATTAATCTCAAAGTCAAATCTTTCTTGATGAGAAGCTCTGTTATGAGTTTTAAAAATAAAGAATACTTATAAGTGAACATACAATTTCTAAATTTAAAAAAAAATACAACTTCCTTCTTTCGAGCTTGAAAATTAATTTTCATTCTAAGTTTCTTGATTAAAATAATTTTTTTGAATGCATGCTTTTTTCTTTTCTTCTCTAGTTTCACTGCGAACTTCTTTACAGTAGCAACTTAAACTTTTCGTTGCTGAAATTTTTTAAATTCCTCAATCCTATGAAGCAGTAGTAAGAAAGAAGGGAGAATTTCGTTGTTCCTGTAAGCCGATAACATAACATTCTTAGCATTTTCATTCTTATTTCTTTTTATCATAATTAAGAAAATACTGCTATATTTTTCCTCCTATACAAGTTTTCATTTCCATTAAAGATGCGAGATTAAATTATCATACTTGTCTAATTATCAAAGACTTGGCTCTCTTATTTTCAGAATTAATGCATCGATTATAACCCCCCCCCCCCTCCCGTACACACAAGTTCAAATCCGAAGAACTAAACATTTCCGGTTAAATTACAAAACAATCGCAATTGATTCTAAAATTAACCTTACGTTGAATACAATTTTAACGAGTTCATCGACAAATGTTAATTTGAGCTGCCAGTAAATGTATTTAAGAATTTTTTTCCCCTTAACGTAAGCGAATCTTTTTTTTGGGGGGGGGGGGGTCGGATGGCGGCCGAGACAATATCCCTTCGTCCCCCAAACAAACTCTTCTTGCTCGCACTTCTCCTATTACAATATGGCGATTCCGCGGAAACCCATTTGTAATCTATGGAATCTTCTTTGGAATGCCTGGAATCTTTGTCAAAAGTAATTCATTGTAATATATCTAGGAACGAAGCTGACAACAACGGAAATAAGATTCAAATTCACTGTTACAATTATGATAATGCAAATAGAGTGGTATTATTTGAATTATGAAAACAATATACTTATTAATATTTAATGACGGCTTTATTTTCTAACTTTTATAATTACAGCTTTCTTTATAATCAAGTTTGCTTTTCATGACGCTTTAGTATATAAGGGGAACCAAAACATTTATGAGAGCTGATAACGGCTTTACTCAAGGTGATCTAGAACAAGGTGGGGGCGAGTTGAGGGGGGGGGGGGAGGGTCAGTTGATCGGAAGTGGTAAAAATGCCTTTCTGCGCATGCATATTTTGACGTCACTGGATGACAGCGAAACCGCCACAGAAACCAAACATGGCGGCAATGATAACAACCATGATCTGTATATGTAAATATATATACAATTTACATATACAGATCATTATAACAGTCTTGCGATAGCGACACTGGACGACTCGTTCATTCCCTTCACAATTCTCATCCTTTATACTATATTTTTTTAAATTAAATAACAGCAAAATGCCATTATAAGGAGGGATTTATAATTATTGTAAAATGTACTTACGTATTTCTTTTTAATATGAACACAGAGACAAGGACGATAACGTATTTTCAAGAGCACATAACGTATTTCATTATGTGCTCTTGGTATTTCTCGTTATCATTAGGCGTAGTTATCATTTCTCGTTAAGATTTCGAAATGGCTTTGTCGGAACCGTTAGCAGTTATGAGGCAGAGATAATAACTTTATTTATGCATTAGGAAATACTGTATTAATTTATAAAATAGTAAGTTTATAAATAAACGTTTCTTCAGAAATACAACGAAAGAGTTTTGTATTTTACGTAAAAACGGTTTCTTTTGTGACCAGAATATTGGTTACCGCACACTGCCAGAAGTAACGCCGTAAGTCATCCAGTGACGTCACAATACGCATGCGCGTTAAGCAATTCTGACAAACTGGACTTACCTTTATTCTAGATTACCTTGGGCTTTACTACTGAACAGATTATAATGATTTTTAACATGTTCATATTGACATAATGCGAAAATGTTGCCAATCATAAAATATACAAATTAGTTTAAATAGTTGGTTTTTTTTGGCCACTAGAGTGCATAGCTAAGCACAAAAATTGTTGCAACTTTGATCCGTGCGCAGTTGGTAAAAGCGTTCTACCAAAATCAAGGTAATGCTGCAAAATAGTAAATTGGTAATAGTGACAATCACAGGTGCCCGCTTCCTACGGATTTTACAGGATCATCTTATTCCTTAAATCAGGCAACGAGGCATATTGGGAAATGGAACATTTCAACATGTTGGCGCGCCGCCGCACATAACCGTCCCTGTAAAATATTTCTTGAGGTTCTGTTTTTACTGAAGACAGATTGATTGGACGAAATGTTCCAATAGTGTGGTCTCCTCGATCCCCAGACATTAATCCCTGTGACTATTGGTTATGGGAACTTCTAAAAGCAGGGTTTATCTTACCAGACTAACAACTCTCTGTGACCTGAAAGACTCCATCAGAAGAAAGATAGCTCAAATCTCATAACCAATGTTGCAATCTGGCGTTTTCAATATCGTTAACCGCTTAAATTTGGTGAAAGAAGAGAAAGGAGCCATATCTAGCAGATTATCCAATGTAAAATGTAAATCCCTTATTTGCATATTTTATGATTGGAAACATTTCCGCATTATGCCAATATGAACATGTTAAAGTATTATTTATTTATTTATTTATTTATTTATTTATTTATTTATAATTTTAATACAAGTAACAATACGGCCCGAGCCATTATAAACTGTTCATTAATAAAACCGTTATCAGCTCTCAAAGTGAGTAAATTTTTTGGGGCCACCCTGTATTTAATACAGGGGTTCAGATCATGGGTTCATATCCGAAGGCAAGCACTCTAATAGGAAGCTTTATTCATGAACTACACAGACAATTATATTTTGAGAATAAGTTGTTGTTTTTTATATTTCGTAGTCCTATTCTTGGAAATGTATATTTTAGGAGTAAGCTTATCGCTAAATTTTGTAATGGCGTGCTTTTAAAATCATTACGCCATTCAAGTCATTAAAATTTTATAAACCCATTGTTGAAAAATATTTATTAATAGGAAATACATTAAGAATTAAGTTTGATTCACCCAATTAAATTTTTAAAACACTTACAAAATTTTAAATAAATATGATCATATCTTTATTGTCATTGATTTTTTGATTTTGTTATTCAAATTGCACTTTCATTATAAATTATTTTCATTCTTTTAAATAAATATGTTTATTCTAAATTTGAGAAACAAATGTTTTAAACTTAATTCTGCAATAATGACAAATCAACAACATAAAATATGCTAACTACAAAAATATGCTAATTACAAAAAAATGTTAAAAAATCTTAAACCGATGTTATCTTGAAATTATGATATTTGTTATTTTATCTTTTTCGAATTTATTGATTTTGCCGAAGCTTACTTTGTACGCAACTTTATCTTTAATATACTACAGAGTTGTTATTCCTTTTTAATCATAGCATGAAAGAAACTAAACTTTGAACATCTTTCAAAGGTTTCATAAACTAACTAGGAAGTAGGATTTAATTTCTAAGGAAGAGAATCATTGAAACACGTGCTATGATATATTTCTTTGGAATTAAATCTTAATTCTTTGATGCCACTAAATGCTTTCGCCTTAAAATGCGAAACGATTTACTTAGAAATTGGTACTAAATCGTCTTTAGTCCACACAAAAATGGCATTAATAGACTTAAAATTTATATTAAATCATTCAATGAATAGCTTTAAACAGAATATCTTAATTTTATTACAACGATAATTATAATGATACTAAGCATAGAATTTTAAGAACACCTGTTGAAGGCTGATCTTTTCGTGCCCTGAATTTTGAAAGGCAAAACATTACAAATAAAATGTTTATAAAGCGAATAATAACGGCAATAACCTTTCTTCAGATTCTCTTCAATTTAACTCGTCATTCTAAGTTTTTGGTGGCGTCGTTTAGCCATCTACGCAATTAGAGAAAAAAATGGAAATTAAAGCTAACTTAATTTTACTGTAGACGTTTTAGTGCTTCAGCTCCTGTTCACCGGTTGGCGACGAGGCCTATTGAGTTTCTTTTTTTTCTTTCGTAAATCGATCCACTTGTTTATCACCAAAGTCCGAATGACATCATACTAATTCTTTTACTATCGAAACGATATCGCCGTACCTTATTACTGATCTTGTTTAAATGTAATATCGAATTTTATGGTTCGTCTTCGTGTGTCGTTTCCTAATTTAACCGTTGTTTCTCCTCTTCTTCATCCGTTTAATTGATTAAATGCCTTTCGTTCGAAGGATCATAGTCACTGCTTGTCCGTCTCTTGTCCAAAGCTTTTTTTTTTTTTTTCTTCAAGCAATTACGTTATAATAAAGTTCATAGTATATAATGCCAATGATATCATATAGCTTTTCCATTTTTGTCTGACTTTTAAAAAATAAGATCATACGCTACAGAATTTTAAAAATTCGAAAAGACCTGAGGGTGGCCTTTTTACCAGTTTCTTGGTGGGTAAAAAACCCCACGAACAAATACTATTGTATCTCGTAAATCATTAAGTTTAGCAAAAAGTTTATTTTAACGCATTTTTCGGCTCTTCGATTTTCTTATTAGTATTGTATAAAACAACAGTATAAAAATATTCACGCGTGCCTTTCAAAAGTAATGTCACAGATTATTTATTTAAGATAATGAATTGACATCACAGTTAAATATTTATTCGTGCTATGTATGAGATAGAGATTATACAAGAAAAATAGACATGAAGAGTTCGGAAGAACTAAAATGTTTCATGCCTCTCCTGAAAAATATTAAAAAAAAGTCAAAAACCAAATACAGATCGGATTTGGAATTTTCAACGACGATATTTTTTAACCCTTACCAATTAAGATATTCTATTTTTATACGATCGCATTCAATATTTTAATAATCTTTACTTAAAAATTTAGTTTTATTAAGTATATACGCCGCCTTACTAAAGTAAAAATCATTGGAATACCATCAGTGTATTACCTGAAGTTTCATTACGAAACGACTTGAGGCTGAACCTTACGCGCAGGGGGCGGAGGGAAGACTTAACAATTCACAGAAAAGAGCATTAAAATTTTTATTTAAATTTTACTTCATACATTGTATGAAATATTTAATTTATTTAATAAATTTTTTCTGAAGCTTTGTATGATTATTTTCATTATTAAGTTGAGATCCAATATAGCCTAGCTGTTAAAATAAATAGTTTTAAAACAAAAATTAAATTTTAAATCCGAAATTTGGACAAACTATTTCAGCAGATTTTATTCCGTACTGGTTTTCGAGATCATGAGTTCCATGAACCACTTGGGAGCACAAAATAATTACTTATAAAATCTAATGTCCAAGCTGTTTTAAAAGTAACATGATAGTTAAACAAAGAGGTGCGCTAAAAATACATCACATAATAATAAAAACTCGAAAGTAAAACAGGGAAGTACCACCCCGACTCTTACAACTAAAACTGAAAGGTGAAAGAATTTCACTGGTAGACGTTTCATTCTTTAATTCACGAGTTTAATAATCAAACCAAGGATTTGAATACGAGTGGGAAATTGCGTGAACCGGATGACTACCTCCGTGGGGCTCTCTCGTTTCCTTCCACTCAGATTCCCCGTTACTAACCGTCCGTCGATGACTAGCTCCGCGGGGCCGTCTTGGTTGCTGTTGAGCCCGATATCAAGCGTGGCGATTGCGTAACTGCATTACGCACTTGGCGCCTATAAAAAGGAGGAACGAGTGCGATTTTCCAATCAGTCTCGATCGACATTTCTATCGATAAACAAGGAAGCGAGCAAACGAAAGGAGGAAGAGGAAAGAAATAAAGTGGGAAAGTTAACAATAATTTGAAGCATCAACGAAAGCAATATAACGAATTTTCTAAGCACATCGCAGAGAAATTTAATAAGCTCTATTCTCGTAGGCCAGGATTCTATTTTATTAAGGTAAACATGAATCATATACATATAAATTTAAGCTATTCTAAATGGGACTGTTAATTTTAAATTCATATCTAAGTTCCTCGTAAAGAATAAAATTAATGAATATTATGATAGAAAAACAATAATTCCTTTACCATTTTTATAATACTTTTATTTGAGAAATATTACAAAGGAAAGAAAATAGCCCGCTAACTGTTAGATGTTATTGAAAACTATGACGCGGATTTCTACTCTAAATTCAAGAACTTTTATTCTTATTGGTTATCACGTTTGCTTCCGACAACGGCATCTATTTCAACCTATTCTAAGAACAGTACAAGTCTCTAGTTAAATAATAGTGGGGGAGGGAGAAGGGACTCGAGTTTATTAATATACGTTCTACGTCATCCGTATTTCTTGTAAGAATTGAAGGGATTTTTTTTCGACCTTTTCCGTGTTTGATACAACTAAGCAATTTGTTTAATCAAACAAAACTCTTATTAAAATATTGTCAAATTCAAATGAAGAATCATTAAAGTATTGGGCAATAATTTAGAACGATTAAAAAGCAATACCGGAAGTTTTGACAGATTAAGGAAGGAGGATGAAAATCGATAGTGATGATGATCGGTAACTGCGATATCCTTTCACCATTACAAAAAACTACGTTGTAATATTAATTAGTTTTTTTAAAAAAAAAAGAAAAAAAAGAAAGTTTAGATAATTTTTATACAGTAGCTTCAAGTTGGATTGAAAGTGAAGATAAAGTGCATATCTGCTTACTGTATATAAGCCAGCCTAATTACCAATCATAAATTATACTGGACATTATCAAGCCTAATTACTAATCATAAATTATTTTGTGTAGATTTGCCCTTTGCATTTAAAGAATTCTTTGACCTTTGTTTTGCAAGAAAAATCATTTTGTACCGTTTGTTTGACTCATCTCTGTAATATATATTCCATTTTTTAAAGTTATATAAGGTTCTTTTTGCTAACAATAATGAATTTATAATTTTGATTCTCACGCAATATTTTAAGAAATTAACTAAAATAATGAATTCTGCTGAAATTATGTTTACATATTGTGAATGAAATTTAATTATAACTTCTTATTACATAATTGATGTCATTAATTTATTATTAATACTATGTTTGAAGAAGTGATACATACATTAATTATTTGTAATATAATACTCATGACATTCCAGATGGTGTCTTTTTATTTAATTTATTTATGTGAAAAATAATTTTTGAAAAATCAGTAATTCCATTAAGTCTAATCCGTTCCAAATTCCTGTTAGTAATCTTTTCTTAATTCTACTCTTTATTATCATGTTACGTTGTTGTGGGCGCATAGCAACCGTTCAATCATTGCTACTTTTAAATTACATGATTTCCTTATAGTGCAATTGAGAATATATTCTGCGTAGATGTTTTTTTTAATAGTTTTGAAAATTCTTTAAAAAAAAATAAATGACGTTTAATTTGTGTTCATTTCTAGTAAAATATGTTTTATTAATTTTCGCAAAAACATTCGTATAATAGAAAATATAAACCTCGGCATAAATTTCAATTTTACGCAAAAAAAAAGATACTTAATACTTCATGGAATGATTAATCCATTATTGAACTAATTTCGTGTTTTTAATACGGTAGTTGATTGGGTGCCAAATAATTAGCCGTACTTTTAAAAAATGCAGTCTTTTATAGCTATCAGTCGTCGATAATTTTTGATCATTTACAAAGCAAAATTAAAAAAAAAAAAAGAAAAATAGTTTTACTATTTTATCAGTAAGGATGGATTGTTTTAGTTGCTACTTTATTAAGTAGAAGATTTTTAAAAATATATGTCCACTATTTCATTGAGTTAGTTAATAACAACCAGTAAATTAGATTTTTTTTTAATATGAACGAAGTTATTAAACAAACTACAAGTGTTAGATTCATATAAAGATAAATGTTGCTACAAAGTTTCAAAATTTTATGACACGATTAAATTTAGATCTCCAAATGCCAAAAGGGAGTGCATAAAATTTTATCAAAATGAAATTCCTCTCTTCGTTGTTGATTAAAAAAAATAATGAATTAAAAAAGAAACATTAAAGTTGCGTCGATTTGTGAAACACATTTCAACATATTTGCCGTACATTATAAAGATTTTAAAAACCACATAGCCACTTAATCGTTTGAACCTAGGTGTTCGTTAAGTTCATATTATTTTTAGATTAGCTCTAATTCCCGAAGGCAGCGGTGCAAACTTGCCTGAAACTATTTCTAAGCAACTTGTTCCATGGAGTCGCACCTTCTCTGAAAGGGAAGATAAGATAAAAGGGAAGAAGAATGCCGGGCATTAAAAACAACCCTCGAGGCAAACACTTTCATTAAAAAAGAAGGGAGAGATGCTCAAAGTTGGCTTCCTTACTCACTTCATAACAATCAACATCTCAAAGGAAAACACGGAAATTTATTATGTCCTCGGAATGCCTTTTTCATTAACATTCGAACTCCCCATGTTCCTAAAAGACAATGCTTGGCAACAGACTGATGGAAAAGATTTTCTTGCGTTGCTATTTCTCATTAAATGGCGAATAAAAAGGGGAGATGAAAAGAAGAAGTGATTGAGAAATCGCTCTGACAATTGGAACGAATGGATGAATGGTTGTCGGATGGGGAAAGCACGTAATAATCAAAGTTTCATGTATGTGAGGCATTTCCTCCGCTAGATTTATCTTCCGACATTATTCTTGTCGACTGCTTCCACAGATAAATCTTGAAAATCGGTTTGCGTCCGATTCCTTGTGATCAAGCGCCTTGCGGAGTCAATTTTTCATAAATTAAAACCGAAGGAAAAGCGGCAGTGTTTGTGAAACGATAAACGCTCCGATTTTATTTATAGGGCTTTCTCTTATCTTGGCGTGGTTAACTGTTTCCTTGAATCACAAGGATTTTGTTTTATACACAGAGCTGTTAGGGATCTCCGGTATCACTTAGCATATTTAAATGTGGCGCGCACGTTCATTTCACGTGAGCTATCACGTGGAGTATTATTAGGGTAGGTATTAAAATAGTTAGTAATCTAACAGCGAGCTAAAAACAGTGAGTTATGCCACCGAAAATTGACAGGTATTGGAAGGGCTACATAAAAACAGTGAGTTATGCCACCGAAAATTGACAGGTATTGGGAGGGCTACATAAAAACAGTGAGTTAGTGAGTTATGCCCTTTCCGACGTCAAATTCAGCTATTCCGAAATTATGAAAGCATGCAAGAAGCGAGGCTTCGTTGTTTACAAGAAAACGATATTAAGTGCTCTAAGTAACTTTGGCAAAACCAGAAGCGGCGCCATTCAGAGAGAAAAAAAAAAGCCAATACAAGACCGTCCACTACACAAAGGGTAATTGCACAGAAGGTAAGGACATCTGTGTACACGGTAAATAATTATCATATGTTGTTCCCGCGCCACATTCAAAAGCGACGGATCAACTGCCGTAAACTGTATGAACGAAATCTGGCGGATGAAAAGTGGAAATAGTGGTCACACTAGATGAGGCGAAGTTTATTTAAACGAATGTAACAAGAGCCGGACCATTTTTTACCGTCCAAGGGATTCTAAAGACTTCAGAAAATGATACCGTGAATGTAAGGAAACATTTTCGAAAGGTTTCATGATCGTGGCGGGATACAGCTACAACGGGAAGTTAACTTTACACAATTGAGTCAAAGTCAACGCCATGTACAATCAGATTAATGTTCTAACCCTCATATTTACCCCTGACATCTCCTGTTTGTACGGTACAGAGGTAAACAAGGTATGGCTGCACCAAGACAAGGTATCGAGTCACACCGCCGCGTCAACTCGCCTGTTCCTGGGACGCATGCAAGAAGGTACCGGAATTCGCTCCATTCCATTCAGCGACATGCCCGTCAAGTCGGCGGACGCATTGCCTATGGATTTTTTGTGGCTTTGGCCTTCTTAAACAGGCCCTCGGAAAGAAACGACCGCGAACAATAGAGAGTCTTTGGAAAGCGGTCAAAAGGAGTGGTTACGAATTGATCTTACTGCGTTCTAGCCTCCTGCAATGGAAACTGCGATGCAGGGCAATAGCAGCAATGCATGGCTACCATATTGAACACACTCGATGGTGGCGAAAGGGGTTTTTCACCTTTTTTGGCCCTCTGTAACTTGTTTACTGCGACCTCTCGCTCGCTTCAGGAGTTCACACATCTGACTGAAGCATTAGCACCGTCAATGTAAAGTCCATGTAAAATATGCGTGTCATACTAAATCGGACATTTACTTTGTAGCATATGTAGCATATTTTGCTGATCCCCATTTACACATAGAAAGAGGATTTCATCTCGTGTATCAAAAAATTGTCGAAAATGATTTTTATCTAATCAATAGTTAAAAGTGATTTGTTTGTTTGTTCTGTGTCTACAAAATGAATTCTTGATTTATCAACAAGGACAACAAAGACGTTTTAATCTAGTTACCTTTAAATCTCTTAACTTGATAATGTAAATAAAGTTAGGAGATATTTTCTGCATATATCGTACTCGTTACATCAACAACTGTGATTAAACTTCTTGCGAATGAAGTTGATTTTATTTTACAAAGATAAGGGGAAAAAACGAAAATACAAAGGGAATGTATTCGCTGTTCATTTACAATTTTCATACTTCAAACTTTTTGACTTCTAACAATCTGAAGTTATTTAAATTTTTTTTAGAATTTTTTCCCCGGATAGCCTTGCTATCCAAACATTTAGTTTTCCACTCGAAAGCACTATTTGTTTTAGAGCCAGTTTGAATACCATCCTATATTCGAATCACATCTTTGCCATAAAATTTTCAGTCAATAACAAATTTTGGCTTCTCCTTTCAAGTTATGCTTGAAGGACGATTTGCGTAACTGAGCGTAAAAAAGAAAAAAGAAAACGAAAAGAGAATAACCCCCGTCTTTTCCTCTTCCCCATCTTTACGATGGAAATGGCGACTAAACAAACATTGTTGAGGGAAAATAAACGAGCTTTTCTGCTGTGTCTAGGAAGAAAAAAATGAAGGTGGGTGGGGGAGGAGGTGGATTTAAGAGAGGGATGAGTTCCAGCACGAGCGCTCCTGAAACGGGATCTCGTTGTCTTCTCACTCGTGACAAACGATCCCTGGGATGTTAGCGAAGATGTTGGACAATAATAATGGCTGACATATTTGTTTGTGAAACGGAGGGAAAAATGGCCATGGGATGAAAGACAAGAAATAAAGGCGACGGGGTCGTGAAATATAGTCTTGAAGAGAGGTGCACAAACTAATCAGATGCTTTTTTTAAAGAAAAAGAACGAACGTTTGAGTGTAAGAAAGAATTATTTAGAGAAAATAAGGCATTGAAAGAAGTTTTTAGTGAAGCATCGCGTGAAATGTAAACTATGCAAACAGTTAGGAGTGACTCGGGAAAAAAATGGTTGGGAAGGGTGACATAGCATGAGGATTTTGGCAAGATTGGCATGAACTTTTTAAAATGCTCATCAATAGGCTTTTTGAAGAAGTTTGAAGCAATATTAGAACTATTAAATTTGCCTGATATATCGCCTATCGTTAAAGTTGTCGGACTAAATAAAAATAAAAAAAATAAACAGACAGACAACGGAGTGAGTCTATTAAATATATAATTTCATTTGATAGACGTTGATAAAAAAAGAGTTATCATCTAGCAAGTGGAATTGAGCATTTTTAAGACTAAAAATAATTATTATTGAGATTGTAGTTTTGCGTGTATGGGTTTGATGCATCGACCATAGTTACTGTTAGATAGATAATAAATAAGTTACTTTATTTCATTACAATTAAAAGTGAAAAATAAATAAATTATAGTTTGTGGCCGATATCATCCGCCATTGGAAATTGATTTGGCATCGTAAAGCCTCAACAAGAGGCTGCGACGCCCATAGATGTGGGCACATTTACATTTGAGGCTAGGCTTAATTTTATGTTGACGCCGAAAGGAACGAGTTTTTGAACTCCTATCCGAATTGGCAAAAGTGACGGAATTCTTCTGGCACAATCGGCTGGCTTCTGGTAGGCTTGAAAGTCCGACCGAAGACGAGTCGAAAGTGATTCATAAGAATGATGCGAAAGTAGCCTTACTCATTCTTGATAGAACCTAATAACTGTAATTACATGAAAAGACACGTTAAATATTTAAGTATTACCAATGGCCGGTATCGGCCCCCCTGGCGACAATGACAGATATAAAGACGGTAGCCCAGACGCTTCCCAGCATATCCTGGGATATCGACTCCACTGCTTCGGATATGTGTTATGTAAGGTTGCCTAATTATTGTGGCAGATAAATTTTGAACTTGTACATGTACCTTTCATCCCCCCCCCCCCTCACTGACTGCCATGTTACTTTTTTTTTTAATCACTTTGATACTATAAATTATTGTAGGTTCCGTTGCCCATTGAAAATTTGAGGTAAAAAGCATCAAAAATGAATTGCTTCTATGTAATTTTTTTCAAGAATTTTGTGTTTTAATTTAAAGGAGTTGTTTCAAATTGAAAACCATGTATCGAGAAGTCTTAGGCGCAAGATTAAATTATAAATACTTAAATTTAGTTTCGCTTTTGCTGCAAATTGCAATTTGTGGAGCAAATGGGATTTGAAGCAATGGGATTTGTTTTCGCGAAGGGAAAAAGAAAGTTAAAAAATCTAATTGCAATGTAAATGTAAATGCAATGTTGCAAATTGTATATACTTGACATACGCACGTCACATACATTGACAATAAAAATAATCAACAGCTGAAAGCATTTCCATTACGTAAGAGAAAATGGAATGTAAAATCGTAACGATTCTTCTTGTAAAGTTGTTGTACCAGACTGACAGTTCTGCGTTAACAGTTCTGAGGAGATATGACAAATGTCAAGATACTTTCCAGCATATCCTGGGATATCGAATCCATTGCTTCGGAGATGCATTGTGTAAACCAGTTGTTTAGGTATAAAAAAAAACAACTTTGTAACTTGCAACCTTTCATCTTTTTTCCACTCACTGACTGACATGTTACTTTTTTATCACTTTGATACTATAAATTATTGCGTTGCTCATTGGAAATTTAGGCCAATATTTTTACAATATTTTTACAATACTTTTACTGGCGTTGAAGGGATTAAAATTTTTACAATATCTGTAAACGGCTTACGTAAAATGATTTTAAAAGAGCCCTCAGTATTCTTGATTTATTGCGCTTCACTATAATAAAGTATCATTTGTTCCCCTAGTAGTAAAATTTTGAATTTTTTTTAATACTTTCGCCAGAAAAAATTTCATTGCGTCAAAAATATTCATGCCACATTTGAAGTCATTTTGGCCAATAGATCCTCCTACAAAGTATTTTGAAATATGAACTTTAATTAAGCATACACTGTATAGCATTCAGATTCACTCGTTTTTCCGCGAAAGCTTCAGAATTGTGCTTGTTAACTCGTTTTAATCTGAATCCACTTACTGATAATGAATATCTCATGTCATAGTCAACACTACAAGACAATCCAAGCTTCTATTATCTCTTTCTAAGAGTCTCTTGTTTTTTCCCCCGACAATCAGAAATTGCAAATGCAAATAAAAAGAAATTAAATGAATACAAATCATGCAAGCGTGGTCGATCGATGTGACTTTATTTTTATTTTGATAAGACCTAATGCTATTATTGATATTGTTTTTTTCTTAAAATTTTCCATTCGGCATTTATTAAAATAAATTGGTTGATGAAGAAGGGATGACATTTTGGTCTCTGAAATAGACATCGAGAGCGCAGAATTTACCGTGAACCTCAAAAATTTTTCTTATGTAGTCATCACAGATTCCGCTTTCGAAAGGAAAATTAGTCGACTTTTGTACCCATCTGTTTAATTGCATCACCTTGAGTAATTCTAGTCAAGTAAAAATTTTCTCTCCGCCGCACCTTCATAAAATTTAAGAAGCAAGCCATTGAAATGAATATAAAGTCCAATCCAAATAAGAATTATTTAGTCAGTCTTAATACAGAGATTTTAAGCAGTTCTAAGTTCATTACAAGTTTATTAGAGTCAAATGATCAATCCACATGCGTTATTTTTGTGGTTATACGACAAGGAAATTAACTGTTCACTTGTTGGAATGGTCTTTTTATTCGATTTCCTAATATTGCGTAACTGGCCCTGTAGCATTTTCTTTTTTATGTTGGTTTAAATTTTCTTTATGAAAATTAACTGATCGTTTGTTGTTGACCAATGGAACTGAACCATTAGATGATAGCAATTAATCAAGATGCTTTGCAGCAATCAATTCTGGCTAATCATTCTTTAAAACGTTCTATTCATTCTAGAAACTTCAGGAATTTAATAAGTCTCTCCAAAATACTAACACGATCGAATTTTATTTGCTGTTACTGTTATTTGCGATCGAATTTTCAAATTAACAAAAAGATTAGTTTTGAAAGCGGTGATTTTTCCCCCCCTCGAAGTTCATCATAAAATTTGTTGAAATTGGGAACAACTATAATTCAAAAGAATTTGCTATTTGAGACAAAAGTTATAAACATCAGCAATTTTTTTTCCATTCTTAAATAAATTAAAAGCCTTTTAACAATCCATTTTAATGAAAACAGAACAACCACTGCCATTAAACTTCATGAAATGAGTAGAAATTACTAATCGTCACAATTTCGAAAACTTAACAAAACTTTAGAATTTATTAGAAATAAGTATCAAACAAAATCTAATACTGCTTATAGATTTATTTTTACATATATAAGATATCAAATCGGATCTTTGTGTAAATGATTATTTAAAAAATTATTGTGAAAGATCATGGTTAGTTGAAGTTCTGTTTATTCCAGATACATTTATAAATATTTACATCCAAGTTGACAAAAAAAACACAATTTTCTATGATATGCAAATCAAATGCAAAAATTAAAAAAAAAGCAGTCAATCCGTGTAGCGAGTCAATCATTCGAGACCAAACTGAAACATCTTGACATTTAAAACGGTGTCGTTTTTATAAGAGTTCACATTCTTCTTTTTTTTAAACCTTAGAACCTCTGGCGTTTTGAAAGGCTTTTATCAAGTGGCAAGAGGCATTGGGTTCCCTCGTTCACTCGTGTTGTTGGTGACAAATCGAAGTGAAACCGAGCCGAGGCAGACTTTGCACGTTGTAAGTGATGTCACATTCACGAAGTGGCCTCGATTTTTACCGGTGGAAAAATAAAAAACAAAAACAAAAACGAAATGTTTTCCTTGCCCAATACCGAGTGTCACTGCTGCCCCTGTAAATTGTTACCGACACGAAATCAGACATCCTCCACGTGAGCATCTCTCTTTCTCTTGAGACCGAAGCTCTTGAAAGTCCATAAAATCCCGTTTATCATTTTAAAATAATAAAAAAAAGAAGAGAGAGGGAGTGAAACGAGTTCATTATCACTGCATAGCTTCAGTTTGCTCTATTTTATATGCGATTAAATTTTTATCACATGAATTAAATTGGTCAATAATGGAAGGAATGTAGGCCTCGTTGGTATCTCTGGCAAGAATATTATCTTTGACATTTAAAAGCTTGTTACACGATTAAAACATTTAAAAACCGATTAGGAAAAGGGATGAGAGAGAGAGCTTATATCGTAAAATTTCGAAAACAAAAATTTTATTTTTTACTACTAGAGGTTTATAAGCGACTCGCGTAATAATTGAAGTTTTTTTTTTTTAAGTGCTTATTTGATTAAGATTTATTTAAAATATTTTTCTTCATCGTAATGCTCACTTTTGAAATTTAAATTTATAATTACTTGATTTAATGTCTACCATTTAAAATTTTTCTAAAGGAACGTTAAAATAATAAAACATCACCTTTTAACCTTTCACTGATATGGAGAAAGTATCTTTTCCGGAACAGATGTTTCATTATACATCTTGATAGTTGTTTGTTGTTCATTAAGTATTGGCAATCCACTCTTAACATTCCAATTGATAAAATAAGTAATCTTTTTATAAGCAGCCTTTTTATAAGCGCATTAAATTTAAAGATCGTTTACAAAGTAAATTTCTAACCGTTCATATTAAAAATCATTTGTCACTTTTAACCTTTTTTAATAAAAATAGCGTTTATCATTTAATTCCTATAAAAAGAATTTTGATACACGAACAAAAGTTTTTCCTAATAATATTAGTGTACAAATAAAAAGAATTATATACTTGAATAAACATGAGATATCACGAACTCCATTTTTCAGTTTTCAGTTGTTGATAATATCTCGTGTTCATTCAAGTAAAAATTAAAAAATACTTCCAAAATGAAAATAAAAGCATAATATTTTTCTAAAATAATACTCGATCATTTAGAAATTTATCTTTCATTCTTTTCTTTATTTCATAGACTGACAAAACACTGCGAAAATGCTGTCCATTTCGAATGTTCCTTGGTCCTTAGCAGTGACGGTGCTGATATCGGTGCTTAATCTACCCTTGACTTTCAGCTGCAGTTGCATATCAAAGCATCCACAGACTCACTTCTGCACCTCTGATTTTGGTAAGTTCAAATATGATACATTTCTATGCACATTTCAGAAACTAGTTCTGGATATTTGTTTTTTTAATCAGGGGGTTATGCTTTCAAACATATAACAATCTTCCCTAAATCAAATGCCCTATTCCATAATAGACAGCGATGGACTGGGACAATTTGAATCAAGAGGTCGAATATTGTTCGGCCCCATATTTACTTCAGTGGAAAAGTGACGAAAAAGTGCCCTTATTTTTCCATTGGCCATAGAAATTAATACGGCCAGTCCAAAAGTAATTTATGTCTATCGCAAATTTGCGTAATTATGCTTATCAAACTCCTGTGAGGACTGCATACTTTAAATGCCATTCGTTAGAATACCCAGAACATTTACGAACGTTCCATCAGTTCTCCTGAATCATCTGCCAATTTCTGATTTGCTACGCGTCTTTGCTCTTTAGTTAACGCTCTTTCATCGGGCTTTTTCTCTCTTATATGTTTAATTAAGGCTGCGTGCGGGTCGAATAATTTCAAGAAAACTTTGATTTGAACCATTCGAACATGCTATCAAATCTACATTAAAACAATTCGAAATGAATTGATCTGTTTCTCGAGTCATTCGAGCCTTTATCGAATTCATTTGAACTAGCATTGAAGTTTGGCTGCTGTAACGAATTGTGTGATTCATTCAATTAATTTGTATTCAACAGCTTTTGAATACTTTATTCGAAACCTATTCGAATGGCCTTTGAATATTCCTTTCGAAACCATTTGAACATATTTCTTTGGAACATACCTTAGTTTTCTTCACTTTTCTCAACATATTTGTTGTAATGTTTCCGTATGAAAGACCTAGATGAGGAATTTGGTTCCATTTCTAGCACTATTGTTCTAACGTTAAAGTTAACGTTGCAGTCGTACGCGTACGAGTGATTCTGAAATCTTTGAATTTCAATTAGGTATTTTAACTAATTGAAACTGCATTTACAATGTCCCCGAAGATTTCTAATGGATTAGTCCGCCATAAACACCGAAATGAGTTATTATTTGTAAGTAGTTATAAGCTTATTTTCGGATGTATTCGAAGGTTTCGAATGGTAACGTTCGGGTAAAACTAATTTGAGCTTACAGGACTGATCAGCCTCTTTGAATCGAATTAATCGAATGGATTTGATTTCAATTCAAGTGTTTTTGAACTTTTTCCGAATCCATTTAAAATTATATTTGTTTCATTTGAAGCAGAATTTGTGGTTTTCAAATGAATTCGTCTGCATCCTTATTCGACTCGAGTTAACACTCGTACGCAGCCTTATGTTTAATGGAAGTTTGTAGTCTGTTTTCAATAATTTACGAAAATATTAGCAGAGCATAAAATCAAACGCCGCTTTAATTAATATTTAAATTACTTCTCATATTTCTCAATTACTTCGAATCATGCCTTCTTCTATTTTCCCTATGAATCATTCCAATGGCTTATGTAAAAGTTAAGTAACATACAAAACGTAAATGTCAAAGTATTAAATTATGTAGATTCTATCCTTATTTCAAAGTACTTGTTCCAAATTTGTCTTCGTTTTAATGTCGTTTATTGCATAAGGGATTCGTGTAATAAAAAATCTTCTTAGTAAAAAGAATACAGGATGTCTCAAAAAATGTACTAACATTTTTTCAGGTGTGACTAATATAACAGAATGGCAGGAGATCAACTTAGCTTTGAAGAGAGAAAGTTTGTTCTTAAATGTTATTGGAAGATCGAAAACGCCACGGAAGTGCTCACCTCGATGCAGCTTATCCAAACACATCAACTGGACGAAGGGGTAGCATTGAATACCCTGCGCGTACCCCAGAAGTCACTCCAATGGACTTCTTTTTATGGGGATACCTCAAGGACAGAGTTTATCGCACAAAAACTAAGAACAATTGATTCATTGAAATTGGAAATTGAAAGACAATGTCGCGATATTCCAAATGAACTGTTTCGTGACTTTGCGAATCCATTGGTGCTTTATCTGGACAATGACGGTCATCAATTTGAACATTTGCGAAAATGATTCTTTAATTACATTTGTCCTGTAACTTGTCTCTATAATTCAAGCCTTTAAACTTGTCTCTATGTTCATAAATAATGTTATTATAGTCATTCAAAGTGTTAGTACATTTTTTTGAGACACCCTGTATTTTAAAAATGAATCGAAAATACTAAATGTAGCAGTTAAAGAGTTTCTGAAAGTAAATTCATCTTTCATCCCCTTGAAAAAAACATATCATTAACTCAAATATGGTATAAAATATTTATCGCAGTAAATATGTGCTCTCTACGCCTTATTGTGCTGGTAAGAGAGCTAATGCTTTATCTAATCTCGGAGAGATTATATAATCTCTGAGATTAAATAATATTATTCAATGTAATTTTCTTTTATAAAAAATTCAATACAGTGAGTCTTCGACTTACGTTGTTTCGCACTTACATTTGTTCGACGATTGTTACGTACTTACGACATAAAAAAATGTGATTTCCTTAAATTAAATAAATTAATTAACTAAATTATTGTGATTTTTGTAACGTTTTACCATACACATTTCATATTGCTTAAAATGCGCACCATTTTGTGCCAAGCAATGCTGATCACTTATGTGCTGGACGAGGTGGACCAATTTCTTGGCCCGTTCTCCTAATGACTTCTTTTTGTAGGGGTGAATTAAAGACATCGTCTACCAAGAGCATCCAACAACAAACGAAGACGGGTTGCTAAGAGTGGCTGTTCAAGTCCTCTAAGCAAACCAGGATGTAAGAAAGAGAACGCAGCATTGTTTGGCACAAGATAGTGCTTATTTTGAGCACTTATGAAGTGTGTATGGCAGAATGTAAATTTATTTAATTTAGTTAATTTATTTACTTCATTAATTTAATTTACTGATTTAGTTTTCATTTTTCTTTAGTTCCTATTTGTTCTGAAAAAATGAAATTACCAAAAATGAATTCTTTATCATCGGTTTTGTTCATAAAATTCTTTTTTCAAACATCTAGAATCAATATCTTTAAAAAAATGACTGATACGGGTGCTCTGAAACATCCTATATCTATTTGTATTCATGATTTAATTCGCTAAATCGAGTTTTCTAGAAAAAAGTCAAACTTTTCTGGTTTCGCCAAATATTAAAGTGGACCTAAGTAACAAATATGCATTTTTATGATGACACAATACTGTATATACTGTATCTTAAAATGTGCTTTCAAATTTAACAATTAGCTAATTAATTTTGCCGTGAAGCTGCAAAATAAGTTGACAACTTCTAGACTTTTGCAGTTTGTTGTTGCAAAAGTGGCAATATCATTTTCGACTATTGGTCATATAAAAGTAATGTATTATCAGATATACACTTTTCTTATCTTACATTCCGAAATAATATTATATTCCCGAAATGAAATTACGTTCCATTCACATGCAAAATTCGTAAGCTTCCTCGTCAATGCGTTGAGACGAACCAGACGTGTGTCAACTATGAGCTTGACATCATCACCACTGCGCCTGGGCGTCACTCAGTGACAGAGGAAGAAGCATTTTTTTTTAAGATGAAAGCATTAGCAAATAATTTAATTTCTTTCACCCATTACATATATGTAGTTTAAACAAAGACTCATTCATAATTTTTCTTACATCTTTAACTTTTATATCCCGAAACTGTATTATTGACTATTCATATATTCTGTTAATAAGCAGCTTCTAAATATAAGTTAATTTTACAAATTTATGAAAACAAATGTGCACGCAACTCTTCCATATAAAATACATTAAGGGAAACCCGTTATTATTTACTGCCACAAGTGATTTTATTTTTCAAAATAATATGACTTCATTTAAACAAATTCTAAAGTATATAATTAATTTTAATGTTAGCTTTTCATTTCTATATTATATTTCTAAAACCACTTCCTTGTTTTTTGTCTCTTTCCGTCACCTCCAAAAACAGATTCCATTTTTTCTTCAGACCTTATATTGTGATAATTACTACTGCTTTAAAATTTCAAAAGCATCTCATTGAATATCCAAAGAAATAAGAATAAATAGCTTTCAAAATATTAAAAAAAAAACAAAATTGAGCGCTTTTGAAATACAAACAAAATTTACTTTTGACATAAATTTTACCCCCAAGCCACCATAATTATTTCCTCATTTCAAGCGAATCCTGCATAATTTGATTCTTTTATGGCTACATGAGAGAAGAGGGGGGAAGAAAAAGCCTAAAAGGCTCCTCCTTAATTGCAGCCAAGGCCAGCAACATTTGCAAACGTTTACGGCGGCAGTTTTTTTCTTTCCTTTCCCAGACGACGACGAACCTTTTCCCTCTTCGAAGCTTTTTATTTTTTTTAATCCTTTCATGTCTGTTCCCTCGGTCCGCAACAAGTGCTTCCTGATTAATCCCTTTTCCGGTGGCGGATGGAAGAGTGACGGAACTTCGTTAAAGGGAATTTTCATTCGTGAACCGAGTCGCATCGTAGAGCTCTTCTTGTTGAAGAGTTTAAATAAATTAAGAGCAACGCAGGGAAGCACCAAGATCAATCCAAAAGGTGCGAATCATCATTACAGTTTGTTTATGAGTATTAAAAACACGCCTCGCGTTTCAGGTATGGTAACATGATCCTTTAGTGCAAGGACAATTGGTCCTTTGCCCATCTACAATGAAAAAAATAATTATTACGCTGCAACATCCTCAATGAGGCTTCGTGTCTAGCAGTGCCAGATGAACGACGGCTGTGTGAAGGTCGTGGGTTTAGCGGGAACTCAGATATTAAAACTAGATCTTACTTATATATGTTTTAAGTTTTTGATATACATAATCTAATTCACCGTTAAAACTAAACAAGAAAGCTAAGCTCTTCTATACCTCAAACTATCTTATTCTATGAGTACGTTTTGCATTATATGTGCGTTTCGGTGCGCTTAAAATTACGGTATTTGTGCAATGAGAAAAAATATTATATTTGATTTGAAGTTACACGTTGAAGTAAAATGATTATATTAGAAAAGAAAATATTACACAGTTCAACCATAAAATGTAAAAATTAAATATCCAATACAAGGACAGGTTAATATTTCAAGCAATTATAAAAATTAACTAACCAATTAATTTTGAATAGGATTTAACATTTTTTTGCACTTCGAATTTAAGAATTTTGAATTAAAGCCCTAAAGTTAAACAACAACAAAAAAAGCCAATGAAAGCAAAAATTAAACTCGTATAAACCCCTGAGATAGAAAATAAACCTAATTACTTAGTTAATGAGATAGAAAATAAACATAATTACATGAAATATTAAGCCTGTCCTTATATTGGATATTTAATTTTTACATTTTTTGGCTGGAATGTTTCATATTTTCTTTTTTAATATAAGAGGAATATTATAGATGTGAATTTTACTATAAGGATTCATAACTATCATATTTTAGATACGGAACTTATTTAATAACACAGGCCAACAAAAAATAACTTTTTAAAAACTTTTTTAACGTTAAGGGCTGATTCTTATGCTTTTCTTTGTGCTGAATCCGTATCTGACCTCAGTTTATTTTATACCATCCACAGATTTGTTTTTCAATGAAACATTTAAATTATTCATAGCTTGGGGCCTGATAAATTTCCTTGTGGGCCAAAATATGGATACTTTAACTTTGCAGCCGCTTCACTTCACACACATTACTTTAACATTGCAGTTATTATGTGCACAACTTGACATGATAGAAAAAAAATCTAAAAGCAGATTCGAATTCAGCGCTCTAAACCAAAAGAATATGCAAATTCATTCAAAAAGTTTTTTTTCCTCGTTGGCCTGTGTATTTAATGAAATGAGTTACATCAAAAATATCAATCTGTGAATACCGAACTGAAACGTTAACTGCACAAATTGTTGCAATAGTTCTCGATAGAATATGCAGCATACCTGCCAACTTGTGAAGAATGAAATTCGTGCAGTTAGTCATTCAAACCAAACCGGCAAATTTTTATACATGTATATCGGAGCTGGAGACTATGTTGATAAAGAGGAACCAGAAGATAGAGATTCTAAAACCGGCGTACTCTGTAATCCGCGAATTTTTCCATCGACGATTTTAAAATCGTTTACTGGATTCGTTAATGCCTCCATCAGTTATGCCATTTCATTCGTTAAGATATAAACAGCATGACAGTAGAACGGCGCAAAATTATGTGCACGTTACAACGCGACAGAATGGAAATACAAAAGCTCCAATCTGGATTACAACTCCAGGATAAGGAACGACGGTAAGCGTGTGCTACAGCTCAGCTATTACGACTTGAAGTTTTAGACAGAACTCCTTAGTATCTTTTCTTCATGACGCTATAGGGAGAAATATCAAAATATAAACATTGAATATCCGCCATCTTTTGAGGGCATCGAGACCCATGGCTCTGAACTTATCCCGCTATGCACAACAGTTGGATTCCGTTTCTAAAACAAGGTACATAGAGAAGCTAACTTCAGTAGATGGAAGAATTAATGATCCATACATTCAGTCATATATTATTAATCGTGAATATATTATTCAGTCGATCGCTTTCAAATTAAAAAATATGAATTTAGTGACTGGTGAAGCCAAATAAATCATGTCATATATCAAATCCTTTAATCTGTACAATTCAAAATTCTAATAACAAATTATGTAATTCTTAATTATCAAATATGCAAAGAAAATCGTGTACTTAATTTTTATGAAATGTTCACTGCATACTTTGCTGTGTTTCGAAGGCTTCCAATCTTTCCGATCAACTGCCACAATCCATGCATGCCTTCGTTTTCGCGTAGCTAGCCCATCGATGGGAAACGTAAAAAATTTCAGATCGCTGCCTTTTGATGCTCGGTTTGTACACCCAAACACGCAACAACTCGTTACCATCGTTATACAATAACAAGTCCGGCAAAAACTGCGCACTTGGATGAGTAGCAGTATAGGATTGCCTTCCTCTTGCCCTCAAAAAATGGCAGTTGTACCCATCATTCAATGCGAAGATATTTTCCCCTATAGGCCTGCAGGAAAATATCTAACTACATGTTGTCAAGAATGTTCTTTGGCTGGACGTTTGTCGGACATGCCGCCTTTGAGCATGTATAGAATAAGGAGACTGAGAATCTAGCCAGATTGTATACCATATCGTGGAGAATTCACAAGATACTCTTTTTTTAGCACAGATCATTGTTGTTAGTAAGACCTGAAACTGCAATCACGTAAGAATGTCATTGTCTTGCAATTTTCACGTATGCTAGCCTACCTAAAAGATTGCTATTTTCAAAATTCGTACCACCATGAAGCTTTCCGTAAAATCGTACAATTTCATCAAAATTCGTATATTGTACGGAAGAATCGTACAAGTTGACTTGCATGATACAGTTAACGAAAATTCAAAACAAGAATTTAAAATTAATATATACCAAAAGAGCTTTTTAAAATATTGTTATTATTGACTTCTCGTGCCAGCTTCTGCAACAAATTCCAAGCTTGTAAACAAAAATTTAAAAATAAGCTTAACTTTAATTTTATAAATTCATAAAATAAATAAAAAAAAGGACAAATATCTGTAGTTAAAGATTAAGACGAAGGAGAGACCTTTTAGAATTTTAAAAAGGTATAAAAATAGGTCTGGAGAATCAATGAGCACAAAAACTATAAAACGCTTATATTTAGTATTTATTTAGTTTCCATTTCCATTTTTTAAATATTGGAATTAATAAAATAAATAATTATATTAAATTGTTACTATTTTTAATGTTACTGTTTATGGGATATTATACACAGCTTTATGATGGTATAGTTCGATGTTGTTCCTGGATAACTTCAGGTGAATCAACATCAAATCCCAGTCAACAAACAGAATGAGCCATAATCTACGACCAAAAGTCACCAAGGAACAACATCAAACTCTTCCATTATAACATCCCGTAAACAATGAAATCAATAATTGAATCATCCAATCTAATTATTTATTTATTTTATTAATTTCAATATTTCCAAAATGGAAACTAAATAAATACTAAATATTAGACTTAATCTATTTTCCATTTTATATATCGCTATAAAATTCTATATCCTTCTTTATCAAGAACCGATCCCAAATTTTCAGTTAAACGGAATGTGGAAATCTTGCAAATACTCAAGCGAGAAGGAGCTTTTGCTGTGATGGAGAAATAATTTTAAATTTCACAAACTTATCAATGCTTAAATGATATACAGAAAGTAACATTGTATTCATTGTTGACTCCTCACTTCGAATTGATTATTATGTCATTCGCAATATCTTGATACAGTCGCACTAAGACCTTGATGACGATGATGATGATGATGATGATGATGATGATTATGATGATACTGTCGAAAACAGAATCTGAAAAATTAATCCGGTTTCAAGTTATCGTGCAAACGGCGGACAATCGGTACAAACCAAGCGTGTATTCTTATAATAGCATTTAGCTCATAATAAGGCTGATGTCACATTGGTCGATCAAAACTAATGCACTTTTGAACCTGTTATATGTTAATATGTCCATATTCAATTTCAAATTTTAATGGATTCTTGATTTCCCTTTATGAATAGTGATGTTAAAGATGTTATCTTCAATGTCTGGTTGTGCTATCCGAAACCAAATGATAAAGTACACATTTTAAATAAGGAAATGGGAGTGTGCTGTATAAAATATCATTACAAGAAGCATTCATTTTAATTTCCTGAGTGTTTTAACACTTGACTGAGTTTTAAAAATGGCCCAAGTGGCCAGCAAAAATGTTTGGAAGTTTGTTTACATGCCAACATAAACGAGAAAGGAAAAAGAAACATAACACCTTAAACTAAAAATTAATAGCACAGGATGGTCTGGAGCATTGTAGCTTGCATTTGGTAATGATAATAAATAAACTCAAGTGCTATTTTGAAAAAAATAAGTTTACGTCCCAATTTCGTTCAATCTTTCAGCAATGAAGTATAAAAAAAAATAACATAAAAAAGCGAACGTCGAACGAAGAATCCTAAGAATTCTAAGAAGTTAAGGTTAAGTGTTCACTAGTTACGTTGACTAAACATCGTTAACCCAAACGATTTGTAAACAAAGTTGAGGTTTATTTGTCCTTTCCAAAACCAAACAGGAAACAATCAACTCGGCGCAAATAAAACTTTTGCACAATGCAAACAACTCCGAAGAGAAAGAGATTGAAGCGTCGGTTACGTGATAGAAAATATCTTAGCCATCACATTTGTTGCCACACTACCATACGGTGCGTGGGTTTCATAAGAAAAGAAGAATGACTATCTTCGTTAACAGTAACAAGGACTTGTTTATTCGTTCATGGTTAAAGAAGAAGTGTTCTACATTCCAAGAATAAGGAATACAATCCAAGAAAGGGGTTTCCCATAATTCCCCCCGTCCCATATCCCCACCCCCACTTCGCCCCCTAATGTCCCCTCGGGCAGGGACGGGTTTCTTCACCCTCCCCCCCGCAAAAATAGTGTTAATTGTCCCCGATGTTCAAATTAAGTCACTTCTAGGGGTATGAGATGTTCGATTGATCGTCTTATAATTTTGTGGTTCGGCAAATCCATCACACAAGATCTCACTTGCCCATCTCTTCCGTTGATTACTTGTTTTACCTTGCCGAGAGTCCACCATAGTCGTGGGTTGTTTTCGTTTTTTACTAACATTATGTCTCCAACTTTTACCAAGCTGGTTGGTTCTGTTCGTGCACAGTGGTGGAAGGACCTGAGTTCTTTCAGGTAGCTGTTTGTCCACTGCTTCCGAAAACTGCTCATGGTTTTCATCCTATACTTCCATCGGTTGGTGAGCATTTTTGAGTTCTGAATTTCATCTGATTCGGCGCTCACTAGGTCTGATGTAGAGATTAACGATCCGCCAATTAAGAAGTGGGAGGGTGTGAGGGGTTTTTGCAAAGAGTCACAGTAGGTCAGAGGTCGGGTATTAATGACCGCCTCGATCTCAGTCACCAAGGTCTCTAACTCTGTTTTAGTGAGGCAGGCCCTTCCCAACTGTTTCTTTAAGCAATCCTTTACGCTTCTTACTAATCTTTCCCAGAATCCCCCCCACCATGGGGCTCGTTCCACAATAAATTTCCATTTGATATTCTTTTGTGAGGTGAAGTCTGCCAGATCATCGGTGGTAGTTGTTAATGGAAATCCTCTAAGTTCATTTCGTGCTGCTTTAAATGTTTTTGCATTGTCCGAGTATATTACATTTGGTACCCCCCTTCTAGCTATGAATTTCCTAAAGGCGTGAAGGAAGGCATTAAGGCTCAAATTATCTACCAGCTCGAGATGTATTGCTCTTGTAACACAACAAGTTATTAACATTAGATACACTTTTTTATTCTCTTTAGTCATTAGGGGCCCTGCAAAATCTATCCCTACTCTTTTGAACGCTGGTGCGATTGTTACTCTGTCTGGTGGTAAAGGAGCTGTTTCTGCTTTTAATGGTTTGTTATTAAGTTTTTTGCATACATTGCATTTCTTTACTTCATTTTTAACAGTCTTTCTCATTTTGGGACACCAATAGTTTTCCCTCACTGCTGCTAATGTATGATTCGAGCCATTATGCATAACCCTCTTATGATACTCTCTTACTAGTAGTTTCGTGAAATCATGCTTTTCTGGTATAATGATTGGATGTTTTTCTTCTTCATTTAAATCACTATATTGAAGTCTCCCTCCCAATCTTAATACCCCCTTTTCATCTACCCAAGGCTTCAGGTCTCTTAATTTCGAATCTTTCGGGCATGCTTTCCCGTTTTGCAGAGCTTCTTTCTCCCTCCCGAAATAGCTACTTTGGATCTTTTGCACCCAATACTCCTCTGCTCTTTGCAGTCCCTGCGCGTCTAAAGGGCCTTCCTGTTTGTTTCCGCCTCTGCAATTGTTTACAAATCTTTGTATCCAGCCAGTAACCCTAAGAAATTTGTTAAGGTTACTAAATCTTTGTATTTCTATGAGTTCTTTTGAATCATCTGCTTCTACTGTTTGTACTATCATCATCCCTTGTAGGGAATCCTCCTTCCAAGCAGTAGTATTTATGCTTTCTGCCTCATCCGGCTCTGAATCTTCCCATCTCTTTAACCATTGAGGACCCTCCCACCATGAAGCATCGTTGACGAGAGAACTTAGCTCTTGACCCCTGCTCACGCGATCTGCTGGATTGTCTGTTCCTTTGCACAATCTCCATTGTGTACGTTTTGTGGAGTCTCTTATTAATTTTACTTTATTGTTGACAAATGGTTTCCATTTTTGGTGATCACTTTTGATCCAATGGTAGGTTATACTGCTATCAGTCCACAAATATATCTTACATTTGTATATCTTTTCAATCAGTTTAGCCAGCGCAGCAGCCAACACTGCTCCCATTAGTTCTAATTGTGGAAGTGTCAACTCCTTCAGGGGGGCCACTCTAGTTTTGGATATCATTAATTGTACGTGTGGTGTTTCCCCTTGCACTGTTTTAATGAACGCTACTGCACCATATGCCTTTTGGCTTGCATCCCCAAATATGTGTATTTCCTTATTTGAGCGTTCTGTATTATACCCCCACTGTCGCTTCACTTTTATTGTCTGCAGTAAGGGCAGCTGCGCTAGCCAATTTTTCCATTTTTGTTCTATTTTAGCATGTATGACCTCATCCCATTTTAATTTTTCTTTCCATAGTTCTTGTATTAATATCTTAGCTGTGAGGACAAAAGGTGCTACCATTCCCATAGGGTCGAAAATTTTTGCCACTATCCCAAGCAAGTTTCTTTTCGTTAACTGTCCTATGTCGTTAGGTACTGGTAATAAACTTAATGTGTCTTTATTTGTGTCCCAATTAATTCCCAAGACTTTTCTTATTGTCTCTTTATATGTAGGGATTAGCTGCGAATTAGAAGCCCATTTCTCTAACGGCATTGCTGCCTCTCTCATTATTTTTATTGCTTTATTATGAAAGTTTTGTGCTTCGTTGTCTGTTCGCACACTTATCACTATATCATCCATGTATATCCCCTTTAATTTTTCACAAATATCTGGGTATTCTTTTTCGTATTTATTTAAATGATTTTTTATTGTTGCTAACAATAGGAATGGACTAGCAGTAATCCCAAAGGGTACTCTGGTCATTCTGTATGTCTCTATTTTATCATTTAAACTCCGCTTCCATAGAAATCGCGTAGCATCTCTATCCTCTGGGTGTAAGGAAATCTGATGGAAAGCTTTTTTTATATCCGCTACAACCCCTATTTCCTCTTTTCTGAATTCCATTAATGTTTTTAATAGATCTGGTATCAGGTTAGGCCCAGGGTCTATTACATCATTTAAAGATAATTTACCCTTTTCATGTGCAGAGGCATCGTAAACAATTCTAATTTTACTCGTTGCTCTGGACTCATCTATCACAAGTTGGTGTGGCATGTAAAATGTGCTACCTGATTTTGATGTTGTTTTCTCATTTATTCTCTCTACGATTCCCTCCCTTATTTGCTCATCCAAAAGTTCATTGCACTTTCTGTATAGGCCTGGGTCTTTCTCTAGTCTTTTCACTTGTCCCATTAATCTATGGAGAGCTATGTGCCTCCCTTCCCCTAATTCTTCTTTATTTTCTTTCCAAGGGAATCTGACCTCGTATCTTCCATTATTCTTTTTCACATTTTCTGAAAATTCATTCATTGACGGTTTTAACCCTTGTTTCCTGTCAACTAGCCCTAGCTGCTCCGTTTCCCAGAATTTCTTTACGGATTCGTCGAGGCTTTCTATTGATACTTTGGTTACATAAACGTTAAGGGCTCGCGTTCCGATCCCCTCCCCTGTGAAGATCGGGCCTGACAGACACCACCCCAGTTTCGTGTTGACCGCCATTAAGTTTTTTTCTATTTCATGTATGTCATTAGTCACAATGTCCCAATAGATATCGCTTCCTACGAGAATGTCTAATCCCCCTTTCCCATATTTCCTTTTGGTCTGTGGTAATTTTATATCTAGACGTTCTAATCTATCTTTAACTCTATCAGGGAGTACTGGTGTTTGCGTATTTGTCAAATAAGGAGTGACTATTGCCTCGACTTCTAGTTTTATCCCCGGATTCTTTTGATTTTGGAGTTGTAATTTAACCCTTTTATATGTCTCAACTGTGTTCTCTCTTTTCCCGAATGGTCTAATACACAGTTTTTCCTCTCCTATTTCTTTTAATTTTAATTGTTTAGCTAGCTCTTCTGATATAAAGGTGCGCTGACTCCCATTGTCTAGAAGCACGTTTATTTCTCTTTTTCTCCCTTTTGCTTTTGCAATCGCTGGCACTACCTGCAAGGCAACCTTGCATTCAGAATTTAAGTTATTCACTTCTGCTGTTTGGGGATTATCTCTAGTTTGCTCCTCCCTCCCCGTCATTTCCCTGCATTTAAATAAAAAGTGATGAAATCTCATACAATTATTACATCTTTTTCTTGATTTGGCGCAGTCTTTCGATAAATGTCCCCTTTTCGTGCAATTAAAACAGCGACCCGCCCTCTTAAAACGGTTCAATTTTTCACTTTCATCTAAGATACATTCTTTAGAATTATGAGAGGTGTCCCCACAAAAGATGCAAGAATTGGTTTCGGTAGTCGCTAGTGCCATAGCAGATGGAATCGGTCTTTTAATGAGTAGAGGATTGCTAGTTTCTCTATCTGAATTAGATTCTAATCCAAACATTCTCTCTGCTCTTTCTCTACTGATAATTTCTTTTTCTAGGAATTCTAACAGCTCTTCCACATTCCATCCGATTGCCTCATTCTCCCCCTGCTTCCTACTGTAATGGAGGATTATCTCCTGGGGGATGGCTTTTGCTAGCACGTGGCAAAGTATAGGTTCTTGATTCGCTACGTTAACTCCCAGTGCTTTTAAGTTTCGAACGTGTTTTTCAAATTTATTGAATAAATTTCTCATTCCTTTCACGTCTTTAGGATTTCGGACTCCCTTTACATTTAAAAGTTCCCCAATATTAGTCTGGATCAAAGTATCATTTTTTCCGAATCTCTTGATTATGAATTCAATGGCTATTAAGTAATTTTCTCCCGTTATCTCTAGACCCTCGATTGATTTGGCAGCTTCACCTCTTAATAGACTTTTGAGATAAATAAATTTATCCAACCCCGTTAGGTTTCGATTATCATGGATACTTACTCTATACTGAGCCCAAAATTCTAACCAATTTCTAGAGTCACCATCAAATTCTCTAATTTTTATTTTCGGAAGATTTATACAAAGTTGGCCCCCTCCACTTAAATCTACATTAGTAATTTGTCTAGTATCTTCACTTTCCCCCTCACTTCTTTGTTCTTGCCTTGGTTCACTGAGATTCAATATGGCGTCCGCCACGTGGGCGCTACCCTCTCTACCACATGCATTTTTCCCATTCGCATTATCCCTATCCCCTTCCCTTTCTCTATCGAATCGTAATCTTAAAGTGTTCAATCTGACCTTTATCGCCGTGATTTTTTCTTGATATTCCATCACCGTGGTGTATTCCTGCTCCAGGTGGTCGTCTGGTATTCTGGGCTCCACGTTGTCGTCTAGTTCCCGAAGTAGCGTCTCTTTCTGCCGTATCTGTGCGTCCCATTCGTCCCATTTTTCCTCGTCCAACTCCATGGAATCGGTCGGCTTTTCTCGAATTTTGTTGTGTAGGCAAGTAATTGCCTTCCTGACGGCCGTTCTCTTCTTTCGGAGTCGTTCGAGTTCCGGGTCCCCTCCATCAAAGTCGTTCTCGTTGTCGTTCGGCATGGCGGTCGCACGTGTACGGTTCGCTATTTTGGCGGGAAGGGTTCACAAAAATTCGAAAAATCACAGTTCTCTCGGTCACTTTGTTCCCAGTTCACAGTCCATTTTGTTCACACTTCACAGTTCCCGGGTTTCGGCACCATGTTGCCACACTACCATACGGTGCGTGGGTTTCATAAGAAAAGAAGAATGACTATCTTCGTTAACAGTAACAAGGACTTGTTTATTTGTTCATGGTTAAAGAAGAAGTGTTCTACATTCCAAGAATAAGGAATACAATCCAAGAAAGGGGTTTCCCATAATTCCCCCCGTCCCATATCCCCACCCCCACTTCGCCCCCTAATGTCCCCTCGGGCAGGGACGGGTTTCTTCAACATTAGCATCATTATTGAAACTCTTTTATAATATTCGTTTGCTCTTTCAGCCTCAAATTTAAGACCAACATAAAATTTTCAATATAATAAGACTGATGATGTCATTTAATTCCCTATAAAATATGTTTACGCGTAACATAATTGAAGTCTACGAGATTTAAACCGGAAGCTGGCCCATCTTATTCAGCTATTACGCAACGGAAGATTCCAGCGTTACGTGTGTGACATTTGTATAACATTTTTCCAGATAACAGGGTTTAAATTCTAATTGATAAATTATTCTTTTAATGAATTGTACATAATTCATAAATAACAAGTATACTGAGTCATATATATATAATAGTTTTGTTTCTTTAAAGTATCGTTACATGTGTGACGGCATTGTGTTAAGAATTTTAAAAATTTGTACTTGCATCTTAGATCTCAGCTCATTTTAATATTTTATTGGTTAAACAATTATGAAGAAATAAATAGTACTTAGGCATGTACCGAGTATATACTAACAGCATGAAATTTTATTTTTCTTATCTATATTTGTATGGGTAATTAATTAATCTCATGTGTGACTTGACGGATTTATGCTATACTCAAGTAAAAATTAATAAGTGTTGTTCCTTAAAATAATTAATAATAAAAGTTTAAGGTTTAATTTACATACAGGTTGATCTAAAATTACTTAATCTTTAACACTGCAACTATCATTACATGAAAATTAATATGGCGTTGATCCTCCCTTTGCTTTTATTACTTCATCTACTCTCCGAGAAAGACTTTCCACCAGACTTACACTACTCTTCAGGAATTTTCTTCCATTCTTCTTGAAGAGCTATGATGAGATCAGTTGCAGCTGTAGACGATGTGGCTTATCCATAGTCGTCGCTCCAATTCATCCCACAGGTATCCATTTCTTCAGCTCCTGTCTCTCTTCAATTTATTTATGCACATATCATGCTTTGTGACAAGAAACACTGTCAAAAGGAGAGGCTTTCATACATCGTTCATTACACCGTATCATCATGGGCCAGATCATACGAGCCAAAAATGAAACACCAATAGAATGAGTAGTGTTATTACGGGTCATCAAAAAGATCAAAAGTACCCCAGAAGCCCAAATAATGTTATGATATTTCTTGTGTGCGACTGTGATGATGTTGCTCAAATTCATACTGTAATTCCTGGGCAGACCGTCGATGCGCAGGTTTACTGTTGCTTTTTGCAACACAATCTGCGACAAGCTTTGAGAAAAAAACGGCAGCATTTTTTGCAGAACCCGCCCTTCATTTTGCAGGATAGTATTCGGGCGTATGGAAAGCAACTTGTGGCTGATTTGTACGATCAATGAGGAAGTGCTTATATAGTCTTATAGAGTCCTGTGATTTCGATTTGATTCCTAGGTTGGAAGAACCACTTAGTGGTATTCGCTTAAGAACTGTTCCAGAGATTCTTCAATCAGCAGACTGCTCCATTCAAACTGCAAACAGAGCAGGCACATCTTGTGTTCCTGTTATCTCTTGGCTCTATCTCCTCTTCTTAGTAGTATCTTTTGCTGTTGTTGTCAATCCATGCTGTTAGTTTTCATGCGTTCTGATAATAATTTATTTCGATTTTAGTTGCGACGTGTATGACCATCTTTTACAATAAAATATTAATAAATATTTAAAATAATTTTGAAGGATTTCTTGAAATATTCTAGGTCCTTATGATATAAATGTATATATAAGCACAATGCTTCTAGATATTCTATTTCATTTCAAAATACAAACGTAATAAATGTTTCGTTAATATTTCTATAATTCATTATGATATCGAATGAAATCTAATAGCATAACATTACCCATGCAGATGACAGTTTTTATTTATCCTCATTATTTTGAAAATTTAAAAGCAGGATTCTGGCATTTTGATTTAAAGACTTCGTTATATCAAAATTCAGATTTTAACAACAAAATATTATCACATATGTAAATCAGATTATCAAGTTTTTTTTTTCAAGAATCTTCCAAGATACAACACGGCTGCTCTCAACCACTTTTAGATGACGGTTTGATACAAGAAAATGGAATTACTTATTACTTGCTGACTTACTTTTCAAACCCGCTTGTCCGTTAGGGTCGCGGGGGCAGCAGCCCTATGGAGGATCTCCAGCGATCGCGATCTTCCGCCATCAGGCGCATGTCCTCCATGGTAATACCCAAGCGACTCAAACCCAGATTCTCCATGTAGTCTAGCCATCTGTTCTAGGCCGACCCGTTGGTCTCTTACCCACCAGCTCGGAAAATAACAACTGCCTAGGAAGAGATCACGTGGCCATACCAACGCAACTGAGATCTCTCAATGCGGAGAAGTAGCGGCTCAGCACCTAAAGACTCCCTTATTGTGCTGATGTGCACGCTTTCTAGTAGGGTAATATCTGTCACACACCTCAGAAATCTGATTTCGGCCGCTTGTACCCGCGATCACACTTTTTCGTTCATTACCCAAGACTCATGACCATAGGTGAGAATGGGGACAAAGACAGATTTGGAAACGGAGAGCTTGGCTTGGTTTCCCAGCTTACGTTTCATTACCACGGATTGCCACAGTTCACGTTTGAACAGCTTGCTGCATCGATCCAATTCTTTATTACTTATTTATTAAATAAAATATCAATCTCAATATAAAATTAAAACCTACTTCTATGTGATTTCAATCTACTGCAATTGATTTGCAATGAATTTGGATGTACCTATTTTCCGACTGCTTATTTCTAAATTAATAATCCTAATATCAATTTCCACTTCTATAAATGCTACTTTAAGTTGTCGCTCTTTTCGGGAATGCTGAAATGTTAAACGGCATATTTTTTACAGCTGTATTTTGCTTTTCATGTTATTATATTTTATTGCTTTTGCTTGTTGAAACATTTATAAAAAGAAAAGACCATGTGTAATCTTGTAAAATTCTTTGATTTCCATTCGGAATGGAAATCAAGTACTTATATTACTATCCATTTCTATTACGGACATAAAAGAATCTCGTTTCAATCGAAACGTGATGCTAGTTATGGTGAAAGGAAACCTTTAATTTTATCAAGCAAACTTTGTAACAGAAGACGAGACCGTGGTTACACTTTCAAAAAATTTTTCAGCAACAAGCGATCTTAATTTTCAATTGACATAAGGTCAAAGCCTACGTCACTTGTATAGGTACCGCTTAAGCAATGTCTAAGACAATTCACTTTTTACTAACATAAATATACAGGATGCACTATTCACATCTTGAAAAACTTGTAAACAAAGTAGGCTGCAATTGAAAGCCTAATAATATACGAGGTTCTTTCTTTATTAGTGGGAACTATTAATTAACAACCGATACAAAAAGAGATATTTCTCAATGTAGTCCCCAGCATTGTGTAGAACCAACATCTCCTAGAAAGAAAGCCAAACAACTGAAACGTCATACATTGTTACATCATCATATTTCGACCATGGTTAATCGTATTTCTACCAATAATACGCCCTAAATTTGGTCGACTTATGATGATGTAACATTGTAAGACGTTTCAGTTGTTTGGCTTTCTTTCTAGCAGGTGTTGGTAGAACCCGTTGCCAACGATGTGGGTAGACTTAATTCACCTGACTTAGCGCCTGTAGCGGAACTTCGGGATTCTCTTGTAAAAAAATTCATCATATCAGTCAGTCATCCCATAAAATATGGGTGAGGGATCTAGTTCCCATTGTTCATAATGAAACTTTTTTGCAACAGCAGACAGCAAACCAATTAGAAAGCGAATGCCAGGAAGCGCTTCCTTCATCTTCGGTGTCACCATCACCTTCTGACGAACTTTTAACTTTCGTGGGGACTCCTAATTACGCCATTCGTTTGACTGGAATTTCAGTTTGGGCTCATCGTTATGATACATCTTAGGAAAACCCTGTAGGAAAGCTCAGTGTTCCAAGGAGGTTTCTACAGCATCATATCGTTGCCTTCTGTAATTCCATCAAATGGTGCGGAACCCATCGCGATGCAATTTTTCTCATGTATTTAGACCGATCTTTCACAGATAACGCTATTCGTCGCAACATAGCACTTGCGCAGAGCCTTGGATGGACGACTTCATTTTCAGCAAGGAAGATTGGATACTACCGTATGTATAATCGAGAAACACTGGATCTGAATCCTGGTGTACATATAACTGTGTTGCCACTAATAAAGACACCGCCCTCGTAGGAAAAAAAGTGCAGGATTCATTAACGAAGCTTCCAGCAATATCTTCTGAATATTGTATTATAATATCGGTAGAACGCCTTAGAAAAACATTTTAAACGTGTAAGATTATTGTCGCTAAGATGCATTGGTCACAAGTTGACTATCACACAATGGAGACCAAATTTAGAAAATACACTGCACTATAAAACTTATATACTTTGTTCAAATAAATAAATTATTTAAAAGCTACAGTCTTGCAAAATGTAAATCGTGATTTCTGGACCACTCTGTACATATACTCTGTTATTTGACTAATCAAGTAGTCGTGATATCGGTTTTATCAGTTTTGCTGAACACGAAACTCAAATATTATCCAAATCTCTACATGTCGTGTACAATTTTACAATTTAGAAGCAACTTGGACCCCTCGCCCAAGATGCACTATTTATGTATAAATACCTTCCTGCTAGGACGTTATCTCCTCAGTTCGTGCTAAAATTAAATAAAATTCAAAGAGTTAGATTGTAAGTAGCACACAAACAATTATGTGGAATGAACCTATTTTAGAGAATGCTGAAAAAAATGAAATTTATTGTGTGACATGCTGCGTGTCTTAGCAGATGCTAGCTTCAAGTTAAACTTTACTTTTTTAAGCCCTAAGTATATTTGACTAGGATAATGGACGGTTAACGGTTAGCTTTAAGAAGACGAGAAGCGAAAGAGTATTTCAGCGAAGGAACCTCTGTGTCCTGGAGGGGATGAAAAATTCGTCAATGACTAACGACAAATGATGAATGACGGCATTTGGTTACATCAGTGGTGCCTATTGGTTGATAAGTCGTTAAGTTCTGAAGTAAAGAGCGAGCGAGAAAGAAAGAACTAAATCATTTCAGCACTGCAGGTTGCTCCTGTCGGGAACAAAAAAAATTGCATTTTGGCCAAACCTGCTTCAGAATTAAAGGAATCTACAAAAAGTCAATATTAAGAAAAACTACGCATTTATATTCCCCTCGCCCTTTTAAGTATCCTTTCCAAAATCTGAAACCAGCTTCAACAAGAAAATAACGTTCTAAAATAGCCTAACCTATTCGCCTTGTGTCTTTAAATCTACTGATCTCATTTTTCGTATCTATCTTGCCGGCCACGACGACCATAAATAAGAGGGAAAAACGTTCTCCACCGAAGAAAGGAAGCGGAAACACCAATGTTTGCCGGCGCCGAACAGCAGAAATTAACGGCTTCCAGAAGAGAAAGATTTGCTTGCGGGAAACAAGAAGATAAAAGGCAAACAACCCGTTTAAAAAGATAAAAGAAAAAAAGTAGGAACACTAACAAAATTAATGGTCCGAGTTTTTTTCTCTTCTTTTTAAATTTTGTTTTCCAAGAACCCAAACTGGAAATTCTATTCCGACAGTAAGTTATCCACTTGTGGTATGGTTTTTCATAGGTTTCACAAACTTTTAAAAAAGTTATATTTTATTATTCTCATTTAAACGAGGGGAAAAACTACCAAAAGTTCTTGAAACTACAGCGTCTGGAGACCAAAAAAAGAATCATTCTTAAAATGAAACATCATTTGCAGATTTCTTGACACATTCCTTTGGCACCTTCCATGGACAAGGAATCTAAATTAGGGAAATAGGATAACCTTCTCTCTACATATCATATTCACAAATTTTAAAATAGAAAATTCTGAATTTGTTTGGGAAAAATGTTATAAGGTAACAAGTTTTAAAACTATTTTCTGTGCCCCAATAATACGAATTTCATTAAAATTTTGAATGGACTTTAAAGAATTAGCATTTTTTTAAATATAAAAATGGTACATTTCTTTCTTACTTTCAGTACATTTACGATGTATACAGAGAAATAAACCTTCTGTTTAACTCTCTTGTTGACACATTTCTCTACATTTTATTACACCCAGTCAAAATAATCTTATATCCAGATACATTTTCTGAATTTATTCAAAGAAAAAAATGGTTTCTAAAAGTATGACGTTATCAGCTTATAGAAAACCATTAATACATTTGTGACAGTAAATTACTATACATTTTGAATATAAATAGTATATACTGACTCCTTACATGTTAAAAAATGATATGATCACCTCTCTTCATAATAGAATAATCTTAAATCTCTATGCAAATCGACTGAAAGGTCATTACTAAGAATCTTCTCATTGCAAACATATCATATCACTGACCGTATACTCATTTGTATGATCATTAATTTTATTACACAAAATGGATAATGAAATTGGTAGAGACTTTACAGTACAATAAAGGGAGAATAGAGTTTCCAACTAGTTTCGCCATTTATTCCCGGCTTTATCAAGGATATAAACTACACTAGAGGCTTCTCGCCCTTATATACAGAAAATATAGTACAATGGAATAATACGATTGGATAAAATACAACGAATGGCAAGATATAAATCAATAGTCCCCCCCCCCCCCACTACGGCCCTGATGTCCTCTTTTTTCAAGTATCGTATCTGGTCACCCTACGTATGGGGAACATTTACAAGAGCGGTTTACCACGGTGGAAGGCAGTTTACTTCAGTGGCCGACTTGTAACGTGTTATTCTTGACGAATGGGAAAATATTTCAGTTGAATATTTGCAAGAATTAATTGATTCTATGCCTGATCGTTTGTTTGAAGTGATTAAACAAAATAGAAGGTTACCTCATTAATATAAAGATTTATACCCAAAATTTAATATGGGTATATCATTTTTTGACAAGTTTATTGTGGTGAATACAGGCTTTTCATTGTAAATGGGCTAATTACATTCAAAATATTCCGAAGTTCACTGTCACAAACACGTTATTGGTCTTCTATAAGCTGATAACGTTATTTTTTTAGAAACAGTTTTTTCTTTGAATTAATTCAGAAAATGTACCAGAGTATAAAATGTTTTGACTGAGTGTAACATGGAGCTTAGTAAATGTAAACACAAGCACCCTTTGCAGTCTATGCTAACGCAAGTTTATGAAATCAACCCGAGCTTACGCATAAAATTTTTCAGTAAATTTTTACGACAACAATTTTGATGTTTGAGTTCAGTGTACTATTAATTCATGCCAAAATAAAGCAAGCATAAGTTTATGAAAGTATAAATTATATTCTTCTTTAAAACTATACTGTGAGGAGACCACACATGAGGACATATTTGTAGGATATAAACATATCCTCGCTCAACGATATGATGGCATTTTAATTTTTTTTATCTTATTAATATTTAAGGAAGATTAAATACCTAGAAATTATTTTATTCCTATAGAATTTCGTAAATTTCATATTCCAACAGAAATGGCATTTATCTTCATGCATCTCGAGTCTTGTAAGATTTATCAAAATCATGCTGAATAAATTTTCTTTCTACATATCCTTTCCCCGAAGAAGGTCACTTAAACGTCGCAAAATATAGTCGCCACAACGTCACGACCACCGCGTAAATATCTCAACCTAAATTTAAGGCCCAGTTGTCTAGAAATAGTTGATACATTATCACGAAACAAAGGCACAAACTTATCCCTCTTTCCTTTCTCTAATCTGTTTGCTTTTTTATCGTTCAAGTTCTGTAAAATACTAGAATAATATTTTATTATTAGTTTATTTTAAATTAGCTTTCTAAAAATGTTTTCATGTCTCTTGCAGCGCTGTTAGTCAAAGTAAAGAAAAACGAAGTGAACGAAACGGACGGTCATGTCGCCTATCATGTTGTCATAAAGAAAATGTTTAAAGTAAGTCAGATTGGAAGTAAAAGCCAAAAGAAAAAAAAATCTTTAATTTAAACGGAGTCCTTTTAATAATGAGAATTAATTATAATCTAGAACATTCCCCAATAATTTTCTCATTAAATTCTGATTATAATAATCATTAACATTTTATCGTTAAGCAAAAAAGGAGTCACCTCTGGCAATTAAACCTTTTAATTTCATTTTCCCTTGGGGTTGGGACCATAAATTTAGGATGCCACTTGATTTAAATTTTCGCAAAATGAATTTACGATTAATTCAAAAGCCAAGCAATTTCAAAAGAGGTTAAAATTGAGCGAACACCCGATTGCAGCATACCAAATTATGAAAGTTTCATTTCAATTAATTTAACACAGAACGCATTTAAGAAAGAGCTTAGAAAATTAATAATTAAAAAATTTCACGCAAAAAAAGATTAAATAAATAAACAAAGCAATAGGGGAGCAAGGAATGCAAACACAAGCGAGGATCAAGTAAACAACTCAGAAGTAAAAATTTAATTTACTTTGCAATAAAAATGCGACCGAAGTCTAGGAAAGCATTTACTTCATGAATTTTAAATCATTAAAAATAATAGCTCAAAAAAGAAAAAAATAAGTCTTTAATCAGAGAGACAAAAGAAGAAAAAAAAAAAGCTGTAGTCTATTTACTAAAATTAGATATTACTAAGAAATTGGTCGATAGATCAAAATAGATTCTACAGATTTAGATTGACGACTACTAAGAACTACGTTAGAGACGTATTCGACTAAAGCGTTCTTAAAAAAAGAAAAAATAAAGAAGGCAAACGAAAAGAAACAAGAAAGAAGAGGCAGAGAATCTCTGCATTAAAGATACAATGTAACTACTCAGATGTGAAAATTGTCAAATGAAGTCCTACATTTTCCATTTTCTCCCACCAGGTGACAGACAAGGCCAGCATCGCTCTCAAGTCGAAGGTCCTGTGGACGCCGTCGCACGAAGCCGCCTGTGGAATCAAACTGAAACCCAACACTAACTACGTCGTTACAGGTAATTAATAAAATTAAAGCAAATTTTTATTATTAGATACTTGAAGCTTAAATTTTCTTTCGTGCAGCATAAGCATTGATTCTTAAGGAAAGGATAAACCTCTAATTCGCAAGTATTAAAAATACAGAATGCGTATTTCAAAGGCTATGCCTTCATTCTTATTGAAAAATAAGCGGATACTGTGGAATGGAACAACCAAAAAGGGAAAAACTTCTAATTCACAAAGAATAAAATTGAAATACCGGATGATTTTCGGGTACAAGATATCCATCTTCAGCTTCTTTTTTTTCTCGTCACTTTGTCTTTCCGCTGAAGATGGGTACCTAGTACACGAAATACGTATCCGGTATTTCAATTTTGTTCCTTGTGGGTTAAAGGTTTTCCCTTTTCGCTTCATTCTTAAGGCCGTGCCTTCATTTGTCTCCCTTTCCTTTTTTCAGGTTTTTAAATTCCAAAAATGTTTTCTTAGTGCTATGTGGCTTGAAATTTAATAGGATTTAATTTATTGTTTTTTACCGTTCATTCCCTCCCCTCTCCATTATCAACTTTTAAACTGTGATACTTTACAAATTGTGATGCTCTTAAATTAATACAACTTAGCAAAGGCTTGATAAAATCAATAGTTTCAACTTAGCTAATTCACATGTAATTTTGAATGTGCTATAATGCTGGCTTTGAGTAATGGCATCGCCGCCTTTTAAATAGAAAGGATTTTAAAATATGCCGGACAAAGTTTAAGAAAAATACTATTCGGTAGTTTAGTCAAACAAAACTATTCCTAATTGTGCACGTCATGTTAGGTCCAGAACTCTTAAACTTAATGGCCGAAATTATCTCCTTCGTGTTACAGAGTTTATATTCTAATCTATTTTTGCCATTCAGTAACATTCCTCGGCAAATCCAAAAGGACAACTAGGTTGCTCTAGGGAAGTTTTATATTGATTAGTAAAATAGTTAATTCTTCAAAATAAATTGTTTTTCAGTAGGAAAAATATTTCGAAATTTTTTTAATAGTTTTTGTCATTGCTTACTTATTAGTGCATCCCATTAAGATGCAATTTTATCGAAACCAGAAAATAATATTTTGCTGATCTTTATCCTGACCATCACGGCATCAACTAATTTTATGAACCCTATTTGAAAATTAATAAAAATGTTTTTAATATGTCTTCTTAAGAACTGGAATGATACAGTAAAACAGCGATATTATAATGCCATTATCGAATTCCTAAGCAAGTGAACACTGAATCCAAATATGTGTTGCCAAATACAAATACAAAAAAAATAATAGAAAAAAAAGAAAGAAAACAAAAAACGAGGGAAAGGGAAAGGGGAAAGGCAGAAAAGAAACATGAAATCCTCAAGAAATAACCAGCAACCAAATAATATTATTTAAATCCTAGAACAAGACATTTTGGACAAATAAAAAAACAACAACTTGGCAAACAAGAACTGCACATGATTGAGGAAGTTCATTTTATGTGCACATGATTAATGGGCACATAAAATGAAAAAGGAAATTTTGGTCGAGTCATTCAAGAGGGTAATAACAATAAGATAAGTTTCCCTTCTGACAGAATAATTTTGAGATAAATGTCAAAACGTATTTATATTAAAAGAATAATAAAACTTCGTAAATAAAGATGGATTTTTGCCAAGTTATAATTAGAGATCTAGATGAAGATCTAATTCTTTAAATTAAATTTTTGTAAAGTTAATAAAAGAAACGCAAGACAAGATGATCTATAAAATAATTTATATATTTTATACGGTTTATATTTTTTTTTCCAGGTCGAACGAGTGCGAACAGATTGAACGTTAACCTGTGCAACTTTCATCAACAATGGGATACACTGACTAAAAAACAGAAGAAAGGATTTCGACTTCTCTACAAACAAGGATGCGAATGCAAGGTACAAATAAGTTCTAATTATATTAATAAATATCCGTCTGCAAAATGAGCCATTTCTTTACCGAATACTGTGCAACGAATATTTTTTCAATTGCGACATCTGCCTATATGCCAAATAGCCAATCGAACGCCATCATCATATCCATTATCTATGTTTAATCATTGATTCATCAGTTTAATCATACAAACAAAACTGATGGGTTTATTGTTAAATAAATTTCATTATGCATATTGTCAGTAAAATTTAAAAGCAGGCATTAGTTATGAGTGCTTGCCGATTGTTGAAGAATTTTTATTCAATATCGAAATAACCGATTAAAACAGTCGCAAAATTTCGGAGAGAATGGCAGTTATATTTAAAAATCATATGTCCTTCTCCAGGGCTGCTTGATTTTGTAGAATAAACTTCGTAATATCAATTTCAAAAAATGTCCAACACGCTATTGCAAGACTCTGGAAGCAAGGAGTGTCATAAAAATTTGTTTGCAAATTAGCTTTCTTTACTAATGAAATTGTAATAGAACAGACTTTGACAAGGACGGCTCATTATCAGAATGCTTAATTTGACTTTGAAAATAAACTACCCTTCAAAGTTAAAATTCCTCGGAAACTGGATGAAAAAAAAAAACATTTTTATTTGTTTTTTATGCACCATACTATTAATATGTTGATGCACATTAGAATTTAATAAATACAATTTTTTAAAATAAAAAATACAGGAATATACCAATTCTATCAAATTATAAAGAAGTATCCGGAAAAAAATGGTGAAAGAAACAAGCATTTTTCAAGTTTTATAAATGACTTATCTAATCGTCCATGTATTCACTACTGGTAGTTAGAACTCTTTTTCATCAATCGATGAGTTTATATATTCCATCACGATAGAAATCTGGCGAATGGGGCGTGAAGAATTCGTCCAGGCAAGATTTCACTTGATCATCATTAGTAAAGTTTCCCCAGCAAGAAAAATGGACAAATGAGCAAGATCCCGGGGAATAAGGAGGGTAAGGCAAAAGTTCCCAATTCAGAGTGTGCAATTTTTTTTTCTGGGTCCTTAAAGCAACATGTGGTCGGGCATTATCTTGGCGTATGTCACTAAGCCAGTGGTGTGCGCTAAATTATTACTGCAGAATGTACTCGGTCCAACTCCTGGATGTAAGGGCCTGCTCTTACGCGGTTAAAGTTCATAGCGGGTTCCCCTGCGAAAATCCCACTAGCAAGGGAGCATAACTTTCGTTGTCTATAAAAGAGTGCTTAATAGCAGCGTTCTATGGGGGCTGTTCATACTGTTTTCACTTAACATTCACGTACGCAGTGACGGAGTATAGCAGTGATGTGCAACCTGTGGCCACTGTTTGTCCGCATGTTTCAAGCTCCTTACTTCATTAAATCTGACTTATCAGGCCAATTAGAATCGTCCAATGAGAAGACTTGATGTGTTTAATAAACATTTCGGTTATTTATTAAGCATATTTCTGTTTTATTATTGTAATACGAGGCGTGTTTTTAAGTTAAGTACCATTTTGATATTAAAAAATATAACGAGGAGAATTTTTAACACCTTATTATATGAAAACCTGGACCTTGATCTACTTTCCAACATAATTTCCATCTATATTAAGGCACTTATCGTAGCATACGACCAGCTTCTGAATCCATCCTCATAGAAATCGGTCGCCTGATTTGCTAACCACTTCAGCACGGCCGTTTTGGCGTCGTAGTGCTGACCGCCAAGATGCTGCAAGAACACCCTGCCTATAGTGCACATGATTTCTCGGGCTGAAATTGTTTGCATAAGCTTCACTTTTTTGGGTGATGTTGAATGCCTCCGTCCTTGAGTGGTTAGCAAATCAGGCGGCTGATTTCTATGAGGATGGAATTCAAAAGCTGGTCGTGGGATACGACAAGTGTCTTAATATTGAAAAGCAGATTAAGATCTAGGCTTTCAAATAAAAATTATGGGGTTAAAATTGTCCGTGTTTTTTTTTTAATATCAAAACGGTACTTATTTAAAAAACACGCCTCGTATATATTTGCATGAACTCACTACAATATACAAGTGATTCTGAAAAAGTGTGTATAACTGTAAGCAATGACAGGTGACCAGAATGAACATTTTCTTTTAATACAATGTGGGGTCACAAGTATATTTTTCAGGAGCTTTCAACGACTAATCTATTATTTGTATGGGGAGAGAGGGGGTGCAGAAATTCGACAACACTGTTAACGTCACGTAATAGAATAACGCCCACGTTTCGCTTTCGAGATTCTTCTTGAAAGCGAAACGGGCCATTTATGATAAAAAGGTTGAACATTACTGGCATAGACAAAAACGACAATTGTCTTGGGTCCGTGAGTGAAAAGGCGACCCAATAGTTACCAAAATTGCCTGGCGATGAATTTATCTTAGATTTCTAAACACGCAACAGAATAAGGCCCGGGAAAATTTTTGTCTCGGCCCGGTCGGAGGTTAATCCATCACTAAACGTACGTGACCCACCTTTTATCTCCTGTGACCAACGATAAAAATAGCCTTCAAGCCTTTCTTTCAAGTTAGTGCTAGTTTTTCCGGATACTTTCTTTACAAGATGATATACTATTCTATGACTGCCATCTGTTTGCAAAAAATCTACAAGATAAATCAAGTATGAACCCAATTTCAGAAAAGAAATTCAGTGGGCAATAATAAGCGACAATACAGGGTGTTTCATAATTGGTGTCCCGTCTTTAGGTCCAAACAACGACTCAAGGGGAACAGATTGGGGGAAAATGAATATTGATTATTTGGTTTTAATGTCCCCTAATTCAAAATAAAAACATTTCGCGTCCCTGGGGGTGAAGGGGTAAATTTTGAAAATTTTAATTTTGTAGGGGTAGGGGATGAGATTTTTAAGTGAAAGGTTTCTAATGAGTTTTTTGTTTTTGTCTACCTTAACTAGCCATACCTTTCACTTTACCCACTCGATAAAGGGCAGGGGATGAGATTTTTTCACCGGGTTTTTTGCTAAACCCACATTTTACATGATGCTCTACAACTTTCTAAATAACACATGGGGTCTAACCCCTACCCCTACAAAATTAAAATTTTCAAAATTTACCCCTTCAACCCCAGGGACGCGGAATGTTTTTATTCTGAATTAGGGGACATTAAAACCAAATAATCAATATTCATTTTCCCCCAATCTGTTCCTCTTGAGTCGTTATTTGGACCTAAAGACGGGACACCAATTATGAAACACCCTGTATATGCCAAGATACTAAAAAAAAGATGTTATTTAAAAAAAAAAGAAAAAACATTATATATACACTACATGATCAAAGGAGTTGGGACACCTGTTGCTCTACCATAAAGCCCGCAAACGCTTCACTCGGTAGTGTGTCGGACCACCCCGAGCTGCTATCACTGCCTCCACCCTACATGGCATACTGTCCACAAGTTTACGGTATGTGTCCACAGGTATTGACCTCCATTCCTCGAGGAGTGTCGTGGTCAGTTCCTGGACAGATGTAGGGCGAACCATCCTGGATCTCACACGTCGTTCCAATTCGTCCCAAAGATGTTCGATGGGGTTGAGATCAGGACTTTGGGCGGGCCAATCCAGTTCTTCAACCCGCGTCTCGTCAAACCAGTCGGATATGGATCTTGCTTTGTGGCAAGGCGCATTGTCGTGCTGGAAGAGGAACGGCCCGTCACCGAAGTATTCCCACAGCGCTGGAAGTGCCCCGTTATCCTGTAGCCATCAGCATTGAGGTTTCCGTCCACCGTGATGAGCAGGCCCAGTCCAGTCCAGGAGAAATACCCCAGGTGTTCACAGGGTGTCCCAACTCCTTTGATCATGTAGTGTAAACTTACTAAGGAAATATAATTCAGGCGGACAGAGTACAGTTTAAATTTACATTATCAGACGTACTAGTGGCATTCTGCGCAAAAAAATTCTTCACACACACTTTCTTAACCTCTATGTCTATAAATGGCATTTCACAATTGGATCACATATTCGTAATTGAAATTTAAAAAAAACTCACCAGATTTCATCGTACATTTTAAGACGAATCTAATTGTTATATTCTCTTTCTCTCTAACAGATCCAGTTCACATTATCTTCCTATCGAAAAACTCAAAAGAGTCATAACAGCTGTCTGTGGACGCGAGATGTGTATGGAGCCTGCCAGACCAATCACACGGTGTGCATGCACCAGGCGAACGGCGACTGCGAGTGGAACACGAGTCGCAACTATCGGCTCTGCACTAAGAGGCAGGAGAGAGAATGGAAGCGGAAAATGATGGAGCCCTGAGGAAGAAGACCACGAACCAACAGCGAGATTGAAGAAACGAATTACACAAAGGACAGGAAAGGAAAGAAGATTATATTAAAAAAAAACAACCCCAACAGAACTTTCTTCTCCTATAACCTGGACATAAAACTTCAATCGTAAACTATTGAATGATCAAATTTTCAACAAGATAATTTAAATATTTCTAATTTAAATCCCAAGTTTAAAGTCTTGGTAACCGACTGCTGAGTTTTAAGAGAATTTACGGGAATATTTTTAATATCATTTCGTTGCAAATAACGCTTTTAAATTTCCAAAACGATCTTAAATTCCCCATTGAATGCCTAATTCATTAGTCTTAAATCTGTCGATATCATCAAATCTTCCGAATGAAAAATATTTATACAGTTGACTGAATTTTTAGAGGAATGTAAAAAAAAAAATTTTGTTTATTATTTTGTTTTTCTCAAGTTGTTTGCATCGAATATTAAGTACAAAAGGACTTAGTACATGATTATTTTATCTAGTGAAAGTTAAATAATGTGAATGATGGAAAAAGCACATTTCCTGATGGAAATTTACCAATTTTGATTTTTTTCCCTACATTATAAAAAGGAGAGAAAACAAACGGTCCCAAGCTGTAGTAGCGGACATTGAGAGAACGTTTTCTGTCGAATAAGAAAACAGAACGTGTAAATATGAGCTTATTCTAATAACGTTCTGAAAATATATGGATATTCTTATTATATAGATTTTTAAAAAGAATTTTCTCTCTGATTACATCTCTGCTTCAAGGAAAAAAAGGAAAAAGGCTTCACATGTAAAAACAACTATATTAGAATGTTATTGGAGGAGGGGGGGATAAAGTTTTATACTTTCATGAGGATTAATACAAAAAAAATTATTACAAATCATAAAAAAATGAGTTACATTACTGTCCTCATTAGACAGGAACAAAAATGCTGAAGAAGAATCTCTGTTGGAGTCTTATTTTGTCATTTATTTGCCAAAAAATTTGTTGTTTTTTTTTCTGGGGGGTTTCCAAATCAGTAAATTAAACATCTTATGTTTTATATAGCATTTAACGAGATTAATGATATCAATCTGTTTCGTTTGAGATACTCTAATCAAGTAGAATAAAATATTTAAGACCCCCTCTCCCGAAAACAAAAAGCCTTGAGAAAATAATACTTCCAACATTTCTCTTTCTGGTGTAGATATTCTGGCAACAAAAATTTAATATTTTTTAAAAATGCTCTGAAATACGAGTAAGAAATGAATATATTCTTAATGTAACAACATTTTAGATATTAGTCGACTTACTTTCCATAATGTCTGAATTCGCGACCAAATTTTATGCCTTAAAGCAAAGCATTCAGAAATTGACAAATACCATTTTATTACTCTACAGTTAATGAACATTAATTTAAAATTAATTTCCAACCGATTGTGACTTTAAATATACAACTTAAGTACAGTATTAAGTAAAATTTCAAAATGTGAATTTTTTTTACAATAGGAGGAACGAAAATGTTTTGCCTGTGGAATAGTTTTTAAAAGATGGCGAATTCCTTTATGAATTAAGTTTTAATAATCTATCGAACGCAACTAGACCTATCGATAATTTTTTTTTTTTGTCGTGAGTCGACCTTTACTTAAATTTAACGTGTGATTAAGTAATAACTATACGAATCGCATTTTGTTTTGTTTTTTTAAATCATTATTTTACACATATAAAGAACAAATATTTCTTCTTTTTTTGAATGTCGTAATTATTCACTTAACGACTTGACAATAAAGAAGCGTGATAAAGAGCCTGCATTGTACTTCTTCCAGAAGCGTTTTACTATTTTTCTCTTTTATTTCTGTTTTTCCATCTTCGTTTCATGCGAGTTTTTATATTAAAGAATCCATCTTCATCTAATATTTATTCATCATTTCATCGCATAAAAACTCTGTTATTATGTTGCACCCTCAAAAATTATATTTTTTTGTATATGTGCATTTAAAGTTTTATATATAATTATTATATACTTTTTATATTTAGTTTTCGTTTCACGTAAATTGTGTTTTGTTTTAAAAACAGTGTGTAATATTTTTTATTATTAAAAAAAAACTTTCTGGTGTAATTATATTTTTTCTTTTCGTTTAGCGATAAACTTAATTCTTTACTCTCCATTAAAATATAAATTTTAAAAAAATTAGCTTCTTTATTTTTACAAATACTGTGCTAGTCTTTGTAGATGATTGTAGTTTTTGCAAGTAAGAAATGAAAATTTTGAATTGTATACAGTTAAAACGAAATAAATAATAGACCTAATATCTTTATCTCTAGACGAATTCCACAAAATAAAAAGAAATAACAAATAATAGACCTAATATCTTTATCTCTAGAAACAACAATTATGCTCTGTATGCGTGTCATTATTTTTAAAGACATCTACATAAACAAGAATTTCAGTTTTGAGCTTCAAGCAATGCGGTGCTGCTCGACATTGAAAACAGGGTTGAAATTCTGAATCAATTAATAGACGAGCCTTTGAAGTTCACGTTTCAAAAGGCTCTGTATAGGGTTTATTGGTCAGAATGGCTTCAAATGTGGCATGAATACTATTGAAGCAATGGAATTTGCTTTAAAAAAAACAGTTCAAAACCTTGTCGCCAAGGATACAAATGGTATATAGTTGATTTGGGGATCAGCCCCTGGCCATCTAGTCCAGGGCACTTTATACCACTTAGAGAGAAAGCAACACTACCTCTACTCAAAGCCTGAGCGCGAAAACGTCATACATTGTTACATCACCTACGGTAGGGTATTGTTAATCATTTTTCTACCAATAATAAGCCCGAAATCGTCCTTACCGCAGGTGATGTAACAATGTATGATTTTCCGTGCGCAGGCTTTCTCTCATGGCGGTATTGGAGAAAGCCTGCGCACGGAAACGTCATACATTGCATTGTTACCTCACCTACAGTAGGGTATTGTTAATCGTATTTCTACTAATAATAAAAACGTGTAAACATTCCAAGGAGGAGCTTTAACAATAAAGCAGAAATACATTTATACATTTATTAAAAAGAAATTACCCCCCCCCCCATTAGGGTAAGGCAAGTAGCAGGACCTGCAGTCATCTATTTTTATCCCTTTATCTGCACTTTTTACCTCTCCCCAAGTTTTTTAATCAAGAAATTAATTTTCTCGAACGTAATATATAGAAAATGTAAAAAAGCTCGTATTGTCTTTCCTTTCTCATCACTTCCGAACGTATGATATATTACATGCTATATGTTGCCATAGTTCTAAAGACCAACTGATTGCCACCCCCCGCAAATCCGACCCCAATGGAACAACTGGGCCTAAACTTGCCTAGAGGAATCTGGATACTGAATTTCACGCCTTTACATACCTAAATAGCACATAGATATGTTGTCCTGTCCCACCCCTTTAATTCTGACCCCCAGTGTACCAATCAAAACCAAACTAAATAGTGTAGATGGACATGCCCATAGGAAGCTACATTCCGAATTTCATCTTTCTACCTCAAATAATGTAGAAATTATGAAGGGGACGGACTGACATTATAAAACCAATAAAGTAGCTCCATTCTTCCGCTACTTAATAATATACAGTGTGTCAACAAAAACACTCCCTGATTTGAACTGATTGTAAAATGAAAACTTTTTACAATAAGTTTGTAAGTAAAGTGTAGTAACTCAAAATATTGAGTGCCTGTAATGAACAGATATCACATGAAACTTTATGAGTTGTTACACGTTTACCCATAAAATGAACACAATATTCCACAAGGTTTTCATTTTATAATCAAATAAAATCGAGGAGTGTTTTTGTGGACACACTGTAGATTATGACCACTTGAGCAATCGTGCGTCGACAAAGCGATTTCACGTGCGCATGTCAATGTCAGTAATGCTTAAAAGATGAACAGAAAGTAACAATGTATTCCTTCTTGACAAATCGATTGTTATATGACATGCCTATCTTGGTACTCTTTACACTCACTGTATTAGCACGTGAATTCGACTTGAAGCGGTCCACGAAAATTTCTGAAAAGTTGATACGGCCGAGCTAAGACTTTGATGGCCATATTTCTGAAAACAGAATTTGAAAAAGTGAATCCGTCATGCAAACGTACAGACCAAGGGCGCATTCTTATAAGTAGCTTTTATGCTAAAGCTCCTAATAAGCCCGAAATTTGCCCCACCGTAGGTGATATAACAATGTATGATTTTTCCGTGCGCAGGCTTTCTCTCTAGGCGGTATTGATCTGTGGCGTAGCTAGGGGAGGAGGCGGGGAAGCGTTCCGCTCAGGGTGGCATTTTGGCATTCTTGGCCTACTGCATTGGACAAAAATGTTTTCCTATGAATTTTCCGTCTCACTATCCATTTTACATTTTGTTCTGTAAGTTTGATGTGTATTATTTTGTTACTTTGAAAGCGGTGGGAAAGGGGTGGAAGAGGGCAGAATGAGGGACCGCCTGGCGGCTTAACCTTCAATAGGTTGTCCTTTGTTTTGTGATATAAATTGTAAAATAGCATAACGCATTCCTATTTGTGAATTGCGCATGTCAATTACACAGTGTACGCAGTTTGCCATCTAGCTGCAAATTTTTAAATTATTTCTTTTCCATAGTTACGATTAAAGAATTTGCATTACTTAAAAAGGATTCATGCCAAATTTGAAGTCAGTATGTGATATAAGATCCTATCAGAGATTCTATTTTTGAAGAGATTTTGTACTCCTCAGGATTTTCTAACATTCTAAATATTAAACCTAAACTTTTGAATGATTCAGATCTTAGAATTACTCGATTTAACTTGGGATTTGGGATCAGTGGGTCACGAAATGATGCAGCGTTTCAAAATTCAATATTTCCCAAGACTGTTTAATTATGGACATAAAATATTGACTTTGAGAGATAGCAGAAATATTAAAACATACTCTTCTGTTAGTTTTCTTCATCATATAATATGGAAAAAACACTTAATAAAAATAAGCACTCAGAAACTGCTTCTGGTAGATACCATCGCTACTGAATAAGCAATTTTAAAAAATAAAAAAAAAAATATTAATACGATATCCGATATGGAACACTCATGAAATTTCAACGTTGGCTAAAATATTGGAATAAAAAATAAAATGGAAACAGGAAATGGCTTCATCTTATTTTATGAATACAATTTGAAAAATAAATATTTAACTTACGCAAGGCAAATAAGAGAACGAAATTCAGGGCACCAATCATTCTTTCAATGATCGATGAAAAGATAACTTTTATGCAATTGAAGAGAGACAGTGAGTCTCCATATATTCCCAAATCCCTTATTTACAGTGAGTGAACCACATTCGCTCACATAAATGAAAACCAATAAAGACTGAATTGACTTTACGAAATATCTAAGTTACCTGAACAGAAGCATTTATCATTAAAATAGAATTTATCATAATAGAAAGAGAAACCAGTTGAGAATGCATAGTATTGCATTACCTTAACGATGTTAATTAAAACCATGGTTACTATATTCGCGAAGTCGGTCGTCCCGTCGCCAATTTTCGATTTTTTTGATTTCGACTTCAGATTAGTCTAGAGCATCAAAAATTAAGTAAAAGCTATAAAGGGCACACAGGCTATCCATTCGGGAACATAATCAAAATGACGAATAAACTTATCATTTTGGCCGTTTCTTGAACTGCCAATTTGGCCAAGTTTCCGAATAAATAGAATACGCGTGCCTGTTAAACATTTCCGTTCATCTGAAATGATTTCGCTAATCAAAAACATAGTTAGATATTAATGCGTTTTCATCATAGATGAAGGAAACTATTTCAATACTGACTATATATAGCCTATGTAAAAATCTAAAAATAGCGTTTTTAATATACAGGGTCTCTCAGAATTCATTGTACAAACTTCTAGGGGAGTTAGTATGGGTGATTCTAAGCAAAAAAGTTCATATGAACATGGGTCC
>JAHWFO010014826.1:1665019-1681584 GCA_023313115.1 Rhysida immarginata
AAAAAAGTTACAGCCATGGAGACCTTATTTATCAATCGCCCCTCGTATATAAGAGTAGGAGTTGAATAATGTATAATTAATTAAAAAAAATAATAACTCCATTTTAATTCAAAGAAATAATAATAAGTAATAAAAACAATTATAAAAGTCGCCCGATGTGGAGAAAACGACTTGAAGTGAACGTTGAAGCGAACGAAACACAGATGGAACGAAGGTCTTGTGGAGCTTATGTAGACGAAACACAGATGAAAAGAAGGTCTTGTGAAGAAATTTTACACGAAAACACAGAAGGAAACACAGTAAACAGGAGAATAAAGTCTAGATGAAAGTCCGATGATCAGTAGCAAGTTGATAACAAAACTGGAATGAATTATAAAAAACGTTTTCGGGATTTTTTTCCCATCTTCAGTTTGTAAAATTTTTGAATGAAATTTCCGTTACAATATAATTGAAGACATAATAAAACAATGAAATCAAAAATAACGTGCGACATTAAAATTGAGGAGATATTGTTATTGGCATGATTGTTATGAACAGGGTAGTGGTATTGGATTGCTGAGAGCAAGGGAAGTGTTATTGTCTGGGTTGTGTTTGAAAGAGCACTTAGAAACAAGGATAAAAATAATCATCTTGTTAACCACTGTATTATCCAAAGTCATAATCCAGATTGGAACAAAGTCAAAATCATTGGTAAAGAAATATATAATAAAAAAAGACTAATAAAAGAAACCATCAACATTATTTCGAATGAAAACAATTTAGCTCAACCATCTGTAGAAATTAATAATAAATGGAAATTACAACTAAAAAAATAAAAAATAAAAATTATAACACATAACCATGTATATATTCCATGTATATAAATTCCATATGTATATTATGAATCTATGAATTATTAACAAAGAGTCTTTCTTTTTTTTTTTTTTTTTTTTTTTAACTTTCGTTCCCTTTAAATACTACCATTTTCTTTGATTTTTTTAAGGATTTAATTAAAAATAAAAAAAAATCCCCTACCATTTCTTTATGATTCGGATAATAAACTTGATCGATGAGGGGGAAATTTTCTTTACCAAGACGCTTTTGAATTTGGATCAATTGAGAGAACTGAAAAAAAAACAAAAAGAAATGCTTAAGTGAAAAAAAAAATGCAATAATCTAATGAAAGAAGGGGAAAGGCGTTCTTTTCATTGGAAACTAACCAAGTACTGTGGATAAATAGCATGATGTAAAAGGAAGAAACTCTTGCCCACAATGAAAAATGCTTAATGTACATATACGTATTTCGATCACAGGGTGATCGACATACGTATATGTACAGTCTATTCCAAAAGCGTTTTCATTAGATGAATGATGTTCGGCTTCCTTGCAATACATTAAACCAGTGAGATTAATCCCTCCAGGCAAGAAGTCGAGTTCGAACATCACCTTCTATTAGCTTGGAAGGTAATAAAAGGTGATGGTTCGAATCATGTTGGACGATGCCATTTATTGTTTCTTAGCAAGAGGGAGAGGTAGGCATAATGAGTGAGGCCAAACTGTTTTAAATGAAATCTGATTTTGAGCCTTTACTAGGAAAGTTTTTCTTTATTATTAACATATCAAGGTATATTATTATTATTTTAGCAAAAATGCTGTATAATAACGTGAAAACTACACAAAGAAGTAAGCGATAAGTTGGCAAAGCACGCCAACAATATAATGGCGAATACATATAATTATATATTTTTCATAAAATAATCAGTAATAGAACATTAACTTTAAGTTTGCTGCACATTTAACAAAATAATAATATATAATGTATAAATGATTATGATATTTCATAGGGAATAGCTACCAATCTTTCGAAATGAAATACAGTATATCGTCTGGGTTTATGCTTAAAAAAATAACGTATTAGCAAAAAAAATTGTATTCTCATCCATGACGGGAAAAAATAATGTATAACAATACAGTATCTTATATTTGAAGAAAGCATATATTTATGCAGTATACAATATGCTGTTTGCGTTAGGGTATAAAATATAGGCATAATATATGGCGTCATGAACAATTTCGGTATCAAAATATTACAGAGTTTAAAAAGTAATAAGTAAAAATATCAATGTTCGAAATACAGAAAAAACAAATAAATAAACTAAATATTTATTGATGAAAATAGGAAAGAAATAATTCGAAGGTTCTTCGAAGGTTCCCGGTTCGAATCAGCTCTTCGAAGGTTCCCGGTTCAAGTCAGCTCTTCGAAGGTTCCCGGTTCGAATCAGCCTGTGGAGTTTTCGTTCCTATTTTTATCAATAATTTAAACATGTGAGGTTTTACTAGGATAAACCCTCATCGAAAATTTTTGAGATATTCTTTGAATATTTATTGCTTTGTTTTCAATAAGTGCGTTAAATATTTCATCTGCAAAGTCGATCTTACTAAATTAAAAAGCAACGATTAATCTTTTCAGTTAAAAGTACTGTAATTCGCCCACACTAGCCTTACACATCATCCCTACTTCCACTCTGAACGGCCAAGTCCAATTTAAACTTCTATGATGTTCGTTCAAATACCTGGACTTTATAACCGAGTTTCTTTCTTTACATCACATTCTTTTCTTTGTGGGAATTTTAATTGCACAAATTATTCTATTAATAAACTAAGCCGGGGGCGGAATGAGACTTACCACCCACGGTTTATCTTGAAAGTTGTAGATGCTGTACAAGGAATTGACACTGGGCAAGCCGCCATACTTGAACCCCAACAGTAGGTTACGGTAATCGCAATTTGCGTCCCGCACGTGTTGTCGTATAAGGAGAAAATCTGGTCGAAACGATCTGGAAAGATGAGAAAACATAAATAATTTTTCTTTTCAAATTATTCATTTACAATTAATACCAAACTTATAATCACAAAAATAAGTACTTTTTAACAAATTGATGGTGAATGATCGAGCCTTCCATTCAGTCGGCTTTTTGATATTACGGATTATGCCGCCTTTTGATATTACGGATTATGCCGCCTTTTGATATTACAAATGTAAAACAAGATCATTACCCCATAAAATGCTTATTTAAACAGCAACCTTTCTTTCAAATTAAAAAAACAGTAATATCTACAGCCCGGAGTGGAACGATCGATTAACAAAAAAAGGGGAAATTAATTCTCTGATATGACTTCATTTCCTACTTCCCTGGTCCATGTTTTACACTGATATCAATATCACGCTGAAGAAGAAGACTTGTCATCAAAATGTACATTCGTGCAAATACCATATTAAACTTTGTATAAAAGTGTTTTCTTTCGGTTTTATTTTTCTTATTCTTTAATCTTGTTTACGATTTTTACCGGGTGATTCAATCAATTTCTGACCATTTCACTCGAATGACGTGCATTAGGGATAAACAATTGAAAGAATATGAGCGCCATATCGAATTTCTAAATAGTTGGAGTTTGTATTGTTGCAACGGCGCTGCATGAAAATCGTATTGTTGAAAAATGGCGCCCGCTTTATCAACAGAGCAGAAATGCAAGGTTGTCGAATGGTATTTCGAGACAAAATCACCTGTAACCGTGCAAAGAAAGTTCCGGAAGGAGTATAAGTGTCGAGACGCACCAGGCAGGCAAAAAATCATGGATTTTGTCAAGCAATTTCGTGCCACTGGATGTGTTAAAGGCAAGAAAAAAGGCGGGAGCGAAGCTCGTGTTCGAACGGCCGAAGTTGTCGAAAATGTTCGCACAAGGTTGGTCGATTCCCCTACCAAAAAATCTGTTCGCCGCCTATCCATTGAAGAAGGGCTGTCGTATATCACGACGTGGCGAATTTTGTGAAAGGATTTACACCTGTTCCCGTATAAGATCCATGTTTATCAGGAGTTAACAGATACCGGAAGAAGACAGAAGCGACAACAATTTGCGATAGAGTTTGGAGCAGAAATGGAAGCCAATCAGGACAACCTATGGGTGTCAGATGAGGCCTTCTTCCATCTGTCAGGTGACGTTAATAAACACAACGTTCGTTTTTTGGGGTTCCCAGCACCCTCGTGAGATCCATAAGTCACCTCTTCATGCACGAAAGGTTATGGCTTTGTGCGCGATTTCCAAAAGAGGCATCATTGGTCCGTTCTTTTTGAGGGCACCGTAACGTCACAGGTTTATCTTAACATGTTAGAAACCTTCTTCATCCCCGAGCTGCGAAGGAGGCGTATACCGCTTCGACATCAATTGTTTCAACAGGATGGGGCTAGGCCTCACACCACTAATGAAGTGCTAGACTTTCTCAATCAGAAATTCGGAAATCGTGTCATTTCAAACAGGTTTCCAGATCGATTCGGGGGTGGCTTTCTTTGGCCCCCTACGAGTCCTGACCTAAACCCATGTGATTTTTTATCTCTGGGGGTTCCTTAAAGACAGTGTTCACTACAGCACCAAGAACCCTAGACCAGCTGCGACAAAGCATCGTCGACCGCTGCACCCTTGTGGATGCAGAAATCCTGGATAGAGTTATGAACAACTTCACCATTCGGCTGCGAGCAGTTCAAAACATTCGTGGTGGCCACATTGAGCATATCACCAAGACTTTTCCACGGGAATAAAAACTCCGAACTGCCTAAAATATCATACTGAAATGCTAAGTTTGTAAACATTAATGGGTCAATAAATCATAGTACTGAAATGGTCAGAAATTGACTGAATCACCCTGTACATTCAAAATAAAAACGAATCTGCTATTAGTCTATCCCGACTGTGTTCCATCTTAAGGGATGTCCATACATAGCATTAATTTTGACGGTGCTCACGTATCGTAATATGTCAGGATAGACTCGAAAATAGAATCTCCTCTCGAGTATGTTTGTCAGCATATTAAGTAGAGACGCCTGATGCTCGCTGTGGCATGTTAGTGCCTCAATCATGGTTGCAAAATTATTTATAATTTATTCATAAATAAATAAATACACGTTACAGAATTTACAAAAAAAAGTCAAAAGGACAAAAGTCTGAATTCTTCGGTAATCACAGCAATTTAGGAACTCAAAATGGTAACTCGGAAATATGGAAATTGAAAAGAGGAAAAGCGGTAAAACCTGCGTAGTAGTCAACTGCATTCAAGAAGGGAGAACAGCCTACAGCTTTTACCGCTTCCCGAATGATTCTGAATGTAAGAAAAAGAAGTTAGCTGCAATGTTGATAGTGTTATATTTTATCCAAAATTACTAAAGATAATATACTAGAGTGAATGAGATTTTATGGAAAGAATGCGATGTAAGCTATAGGCGTATTCGGCAAGTCAGAAATCTCGCGTGACGCTAGTAAATCTCGCCAGACGCTGTTCGGTAAGCTAGTGCTAACACCAACTCGCGCGCGTGATCTTGTTCGGCAAGTCAGAATTCTCGCAAGAATCTAACCTACCAAGCAAGTAACTTTCTTCCTTACTAGCCTGCACTTTCTAGCCGATAGCAACATGGCGACCTCCGCATATATGATGTGTATCAAAAATTACATTATTAATAAATTATGACTATTATTATAACACGAATATAATATTTAATACATTAATAATTAAATCATTTAACATCGTTAATGAATGAATATAACATTAAATTAATATAATAAGGTTACACTTAGAACTTTAATCAAGAACTAATTCCCCCCCCCCTATCTGTTCTGGCTTTAATTTATTTATCCACGTGTGTTTATTATTATAACTTTTATATAATTTTAATAAATCATGTCTATAAAAATTATAGGGTTAGTAGGCAAAGAAACACTTGGAATAATTAGTTGAATAATTATTTATTTATTATTAATTTTTTCCTTTCCAATTTTTACTAGAAACTGTGATAAAAATTCGAAGAACGCCATTTTGATTAGCCGGACTTGCGAGATAAGCTGTTCGGTAAATCTGCAGCAAGAATTTATGTTCTCAGCAAGAAGTCATGTGACTACGCTAGTTTCTTCTCGCGATAAATCTATCTTGCCGAATGCGCCTTATGTGAACAGGTACAAGCTAGTGAGAATTGGATAACAAAAATCCGTGACAATTAAAAAAATAAAATGAATTCGATAAAAGGTACTTGCAGCACTACTATGACAAGAGATTAATATGTTGAAGCAAAATTCAATTTCACTATAGGAACTTGCTAAAATCACTCACAATTGGTAATGCTCTAGTCTCCGCTCTCTCTCTACTCAACGAAGGTCATTTGATGTCACGAGAGGAGACTCTATAATGTTTGAATTTTGAAGGTAAGTTTCTTTTATTTCACGTTAATTTACATAAAATACTACTATTCATCTCGAAAAATATTACTATTTTATTGGAATATTAAAATGAGAAGATACACGATTTTACCGTTGTATTCTAATTTTTGCTGCTTTTTTTTTTCCAATACAGTCAGTGTATAGTCAAACCACAGTATAGAGATAAGGAATCTCTCTAATGTGGTCAAACTTCAAGATCTAAAGTCCTGAGTGGAATTATCGATCAAGAAAAAAAGGAAAGTTATTAAAGGAATGACTTCATATCATACTTTCCCCGTCCAAGAATTATCACCCGTGTGACTGTACTACGTTTAATATTCGTAGAATTTGTGCAAAGAGAAGTTTCATAAATATCAAACTCTAATCAAGTATATTATAATTAATATTTCTCGCCCAGTCACCTGAATATGTGAATGATTTTTTTTTCTTTTTTGGTTGATGTGTCGATGACGACACCGATTAAATATTCAAGAGTAAACTACAGTGTTTTAACAAGAGTGAATACCGTTTGAAGCTAGTCGTTCGGGCGACAATTTTATCGACTCAACTAAATATAACAGTATAGATATAATTTATGTTTAAAACATTAACATGTACATATAAATTTAAGTCTTGTTAAAATTAATTAGCACAAAAATAATTGGTTACAAAGTTAGGTGAGTGTCTTTAGGAGAGTCCATATAACGGCTTTAGAGTCTCCTATCCTTATTAATGTAATTTTAGAGGAAAAAGTTATTCCCAATCTTTATAATTTTAGAACAAAGTTGTCTTCGACTATTAATATAATCTAACATTTGAAATAATTATGATGGTCTTTCCAAACATCACCCTACAAAATATATTAGAGTGATTACTGCTAACCTGCTTATTACCTTATTCGGGAAGTAATATAGGAAGAGTCATAAACAGAGATTCCAAAAGTCCAGCAGTGAAATTATAAGTTTTTAAGCCAAATTACTGGCTTTCAAGAGCTCAAGACCTGATCTGCCCATTTTTGAATATTAGTTCATTTTTAAGTAAAAGTCATTGATTATATCGAAAAATCATAAAGCTCCAGGAGAAGTAACATGTGCTCTCTTAAGGTGTTTAATCATTAATATAAATGAATTTGTTAAGTTTTTGAGAGAGAAGAGCAATTCCTAAGATGTTCGATGTAAAAATTTTAAAGAATGTTGAAGATGCCTTTCGTCAATTAATGAACTCGCCATGTACGTTACTATAGCATTTAACATTCATGGATCGTTCAAACAATTCCAAAAAAAAATTAGTAGACTACTACTACTAAAAAAAACTGAACTAATTTAGTAATAATAAAAAATTAACGCCTTTCAAAAGAACAAATTTGAACTGCCTAAAGCTGAATTTAATTAAGCATTACTGCTATCAAAGTAATTTTGAGGAAAAGGAAAATGCAAAATGACTGCCTTTATTTTCGGCACAAAATGCAAATCGAATTCGCCTTCTGTAGAACATTATCTTGAAATTTCTTTCTGCAATCACTTTCCACAATTATTCAAATCGATCGTAAGGATAATTAGAAACTCTTTAATTATAGTAATAGGAGAAAGGTCCATCTTAACACATAATCGATAAGAATTCAGTTCCCATCTGTGAAACCTCATCCACAGCCAAGTTCATTTCTTTTGCAGCTTTTCTTCATAAGAGATGAATCTGATTATCGATTCTTTCGATGCCAACTGTACCGAGTTCATTGCCCTTTCCTGTATCCACTCCTTTCCATCTTAGTCAAGCTTTTCCCTGTTCCTCCCCCAATGCAAACCATGTTCGCTTCTGCTACGTAACGCAACCCAATTGACCGCCTTTCATCGGTCTTCTCATTAGGACAAGGGTGACGCTCACGGAAGCTCCATTGCCTGCATTACACTGCCTTTGCCACGGCCAATATGACTTCGCCTCCTGCCCGCCTACTCCTGCATCACATCGCCATAAAATGAAACCAATCTATCCGAACCCTAATCATACAAACATATTAAGATTTATAGCATATAACAAATTAGGGAAAATCGTGTACACTGGACGACCTAAAAATTTTTTAGTTTTTCCATTATTTAGTTACAGAAAATGCATTGCTAAGTTAAAAAACTCTTTACAAATAAAAACAACAACAAAAAAAAAACACAACACAATTTTCAAACTATTCTATTTTGCAAGCAACTTTGTGCAAAATGGATCAAACTGATTCAAATTACACGCCTACAAATTTACATAGTATAGCAACTGAAATGTTGATAATCAATCAAAACATAGCGCCTGCATAGTTCTCTGGATTGCGGCTTAATACCATTAAGGTATTCACTTTTTTAGGCTGTGATATCCAATTAATTTGTTGTGTTCAAGTTAATTTTATGATAGCTTATTTGCCTTATCATAGAAGAAATATATAGGATCGTGGGCCCATTGCAGACATCGACCATAACGAGTCCATCCGTCTTGAAATGTTTCGCCTGCTCTATTATACAGGCTTGTGACCAAATTTACTCAAATAGCGCTATGTCGAAAATGGCGCTTTCCCGATAAACAACGATATATCTCAGTTGTTTTACCATAACTTTTGTATTTCCTTTGCATAACTACTTGTAAATTGCATACTTAGCTTGCCTTGTTGTTACATACAGACACAGAAAAACAAACATTCATTAGCCACTGCAACAAACTTGCTTTCATTTTGATGAAACCACACACAGATGGTGATGGAGATACACGCACGCTATCAAACGTGCAACCATGGCAAAATGTACCGATAAAAGGTGAATACGCTTCGTCAGATATACTCAGTGGACCAAAATACTCGACTTTCCCGTATATAACGCTATGGGAGTGTTGCGAAAATTATTTATAGGAAAATCTGCCATTTGGGAATAAAAAAAAACAAAACCTTCATTGTTAAAATGAATTCATGCTAAATTCGTGTTACGTAAATACGAGCATCCACAATAAAATGAAAAAAGAATAACATGCACTACGAAGACTTTCCCCCCCCCCCCCTTTAAATCAATATCAATTCTTTTTTTAATATTCAAAGGATCAATGAAATCAATGGCTATTTGATATTCGAAAAATCTTCTGACTTGTATACAGTAAACATTCATGGTACGATATAAAAGAGAAACTTGTATCGATGCGCCAAAACTGAAGCATTTAATTTTGACATTAAACAGCGTTAATATCAAATCATCCGATGATATTATAAAACAGTGATATGGAAAATATTTATTTTTATATTTTTTTTTATTTCTTCACAACAATGAAACGATGAAAGAATTATAATTCTATAAGTCCGCAAGTTAAATGACATAAATGGCTGAACTTATTTCGACCACATTTGAAACATAGCAAAAATAAATAAATAAATCGAAAGCTATATACATTTCTGTTTATTTTTTCAAAATATTATTATGGATCTTAACTTTGTGTTCTTTACTTTCCCTTCCTTTGGCTTTGAGTATATTAATGAGGTGAGAATCCCTGAAATACAGGGTGTCCACAAATGATTGTCCCGGTTTCATGATTTTATTATAGGTGTATTATTTAACATATCATCTTTGCAAATACATACAGCAACACGCCAAGTATTTTTTAGAAAAATGTCCGGCAGATCTATGTTTCCGTTTGCGGCCGCTAGAGGGCTACAGCTGCAAAAGTGATGGAGCGGTCGTTTCGGAAATGATGATCAAGAAAGCTGCCATAGCCTCCACGCTCCCCTGACTTAACCCCTTGTGATTTGTTTGTATGGGGGTATGTGATGGATTTAGTGTTCGTGCTGCTAATATATAAACTTGGGGACTGTCAATTTGAGCAAAAGATCGGTGATCCGAGCCAGGTAATGGCAGATCAGCCGGTAATAGCATTATATCGCGGACATCGCCATCGATGGCTCCAATTGTAGGCCCAACGTCTTGCCAACTTATGCCCAACCATTGGACCATAAAAAAGTCAAAAATTAAAAAAAAAAAGCTTTCATGGACACAAATGGGTTAATTTCAAATCATCATTTAATGAAACTTGAAAAACTGTCCGTTGCGAATAGAAATCACTAACGCATAAAACTGGATTCAGGGGCGACGATTTCCTCATAACTGGTTGAATAACTCATTTCCGTCAACAGTAAAATTTCGGTGTATGAAAAAGTCTTAAAATGTTATATGATGGAGAGAACTTTTTCTAATTCTTGCGATTTCATTAAAAAAAAAACTGTTTTAACCCAATGCCAATTCCTTTAATCTTATTTATGTTGGCACAGAACTGAGATAATTCCAATTTTACGTTATTGTTCATGTTTTCCCTCAGCATATTCATCGACTGATTGAAATAATCGTTTAAATTACACGTAATTCTAATTTCCATACGCATACTATGGAAGCATAACAACTTAAATAATTTAAGTCTTCTGGATATTATATTTACATGGTATTGGAATTACATACGTGACATTGCATTACAATTGCTCAATGATCTGTGGATCATTCTGGCAGAAGCTGTCCTTCGCCAGCCTTCATAATTAACGAACCGTGAGTTTCAAATCCTTTGAGTAGGAAGCCACTTCTATCAAATCGTTCCGGCTAATGATTACCGATTACTCTGTCAAATACGAGTTTCATTCTGAAATGAAAAACTTTCTTCCCTCACGCACTGTTAAGCATCATTATCATTAATTTAATAACACAATGCCATCAATACAAAGTTATGGTAATATTAGGAAACGTGAAGGGGTTAAAATGTGAAAGTTATTTAACCGTTTACTGTTATTACTTCAGAGTGTACAACCATGCTTTTCCCGTAAGCATTTCATGTATTCTTAGAGCTAAGCCTTAAAAGGCTTTCTCACTGTCGACCATTTTCCTACGTTATTAACCATCGAATTTCAATAACCTCACCACGCTGACAGGGAACTCGTTTTGTCGAAGTTCATGTTGACACTGCAACGAGCCAAAGAAGAACGGGTGGCGGAAGCCTTTATAGTGTCGGAGGGATCTGCAATGACTGGTCATAATGAAAGGGAGCGGGGGACATTCAAGGCACGTCCGTCGTTCGTCTCTCTCCCCCTTCGCCCGTTGCCCCTGAATGTTTAATGAGGCCCAAACCATGCTAGTGGTCTAATCGTTAGGTGGCAAATGGGATTCCATTCGATGATGATAATAAAAAATAAGCCCCCTGAAACGACACTTTTCCAGGAAACTGTAATGAAGGCAATATGTCATGTATTTAAAATTGTAGCAAGTATAGATGTGGCGCTACAAGATCGAAAAGTGCCAAACAAGTAAGATAAAAAAGTCACATCAATTGATGCGGTTGTTTTTAAGTAAACTGATCTTTTTTTTTAAACACAGTAAAAATTTTACAATGCCATCAGTATTAAGAGGATATAGGAACAAATAGATCGTTAAGAAAGAAATCTCGGGAAATATCAATATACATGTAACTCAAAATTCCATATTTGAGAGAGGATAGAAATGAAATCATTATCTAATGAAAAGATAATTGACCAATTAACGATATTAATACTGACATCAATTTAAAAAGACAATTTTTCATATGATCATTAATTTTTAATTTTTCAATAATTTCAAAAAAAATAATTATTAATGATTACTATTAATTATTAATCTTCTTCTTTTATATATATAAAGAAGGATGTTGTTGGGTTTGTTTGTGGTTTTGTGGGTTTGTTTGTTTGTTTGTTTTTTATACAAATCTACAGCTTTATTCCGATCTTGATGAAATTTTGCATACTTGACCTTCAAAGCATGAGGAAGGTCACTGTCTACCTCAGATTTCGGAAAAATAATAAATATCGATAAAAAATCGATATTCATGGTTATAGCAAGGCATATTAATGAGAAATATCTCATGGCCAACAATGCAAGGCAAAGTTTGTACAACATTAGGTATCAACAATGGTATCAACGCGCAATTCACCAATAACGATGAGCACAGAATGATGATGCAATGGTATAGCAATCTTTCCAAGAATTATAACAATGAATATAAAATGATGATGCAATATGGATAAGTTTCAATTTATAATAGTGCATAGAATTCCTGATATTCAGGCTTTTCTTAGAAAAAGGAGTTCATACGCATCATTGTGAGCCTTTAAAAATTTTTTTTTCGAATTTTCATTAAGAATTTTTACTGTATTAATTCTAAGCATTTTCGTGTGTTGATTTTTAAGATATTGCAAAATTTAATTTAATTTTTTGAGATTGTTCTGTTTACCTGCAAGTGTAATTATCCCGGGCAACGCCGGGTACCTTTGCTAGTATTTGATAAATATGATAACACTATTCTAAATAGATAATTTTATTTTATTATATTTGAAAAATTAAAATTACTATATTTATATAACGTAATTGTTATTGATGAATTGTTACTGATTTGACACACTTCAAGGTTGGAGTTCCTCTAACATAACGCAATATGGACAGTTACAACTTTCAAAATTGATTTAGAGTTTTTTTTTAAATGAATTTTATAGCTACAAAAGAGGCAGAAGTTCATCAATTATCTTTCGTTATCAACGAATCTTCTTCGTTTCAATTTCGTATCGGTCTTTCGTCTGATATCGGAACCGTGTCAGAGTTTCCGTTTTCACCTCCGCATTTGATACGAACTTCTTTTATCTTCCTTGCTTCTTACCTCTAAGAAATCTTCTATTGTCCGCACAGGTGATAGTCGCATGAAGAGATATCGAGACTATAGGGAGGATGCAGAGGGCAGACTCCATTAGTGAGGAGATCTTATTGCTTCTTTTCTCAGTGCGTGCTTTAGAGAATTTTTGAGTTCTATAGTAGGAGGCATTCTTTTGTTTGACGATCATCAAGAAATCAACAAGAGTAAGCCCGTAATGTTACAAAATACGGTAGTTATTATGCTGGTGGCTGATAAGGCAACTGACTTTTTTTTTTTTTTGGTGGGGGTGGATTTAGTGTCTCCACTCGACGTTTGCTTTCCGGAGGATGGTGATGCATTCATTCTTTGTCTATTCAATTCATAAAATTGAGAACTAATAAAGATTAAAAATTAAAGAGGAAATCTTCAATCTCAATTGTCGACAGTTTGTCATGCAAAGCTCCGGAGAATATTCAAAACCCAGCAGCACGAGTGGCTCTATTGCCTCCCAAACCAGGGTACGGTTTGGAGCGCGTCTCTGCTGACTCTGCCCGTTTGGAGCGCGTCTCGCACTTTTTACGATCTGGTGCTTTTACCAGGTTTTTTTAATTAATCTTTTTTAATTTTTTTTAACCATGTTATAAAAGCTATTCTTTTGTTTTGCCTTTTTATTACTTAAAAGAAAATTAAAAATTTTTTGTAAATGTAAAACTTAATGTAAATGTCTTTTATTGTATATCTCTATATAAAAGAGAACATCCACTGACTGACTCACTGACTCATCACGGCACAGCAAACTCTACTGAAGCCACCGACTCGAAACTCGGTGGGGTGACCGGACGGATACCGTAGGGGCGTGCTAAGACGGGGTTTTTCGAAATTCGGACCCCCTGCCCACCTAGGTCGCCTGGCTCCGCCCCCAATAAACGCAGATCTTCGAAATTTTGCAGGAAGGTTGTGCCAAAAAAGTAGTTTCCCCGATTTTCGATATTCGAATTTTAAGGGTGCGAAAACTGGAAAAAAAATCGATTTTCGGGGGTGTTTCACAAAATCTTCTGATATTTTGATGAAACATCGCGGGGAATAAAGATAAAGCAACGAAACTTTCTAGCAAATTTAAACGAAGCTTCTCGGGGATATTTCCATAAAAACAACTTCTCTGTATAGAGAGAACAGAGTTTCCGACTAGTTTCGCCATTTATTCCCGGCTTTATCAAGGATATATCAAGGGAGGATATATATCTGTTCTCCCTATATTGTATTGTAAAATTCTACCAATTTCATTAACATAAATAAAATGAATAAATATTTCATTAAACAATTAATCCAATTATTGACGAATCTATCTTGATGTTTCCACGGTGAACTGTTGCACTCAAGGTCTTCTAGTCCTGCTACCTTGATTCAAGCGATTTTCTGTTTGTCGCATTTCATATCGTTTCCGAATATTGGAATTTCAACTTTAGTTTTATTTCTAAGTCATCATTTAATTATATTTTGTGAATTAAACCGTTTCTTGTTTTCATTAATGTCTTTTTCGCGTAAGGGACAAAATTCAACTGACAAATGAATAAATATTCAATATTGATCTTATATTTGTGGAAATTACCACCCCTTGTACAATTCGTATTTGTGGAAATTGACGGACAACCACCATACGCGTCCCGGTCACCTGCACCATATTATTTCCCCTAGGCCTAATATGTCCCCACATGGTGGTTGTCCATCAATTTCCACAAATACGAATTGTACAAGGGGTGATAATTTCCACAAATATAAGATCAATATTGAATATTTATTCATTTGTCAGTTGAATTTTGTCCCTTACGCGAAAAAGACATTAATGAAAACAAGAAACGGTTTAATTCACAAAATATAATTAAATGATAACTTAGAAATAAAACTAAAGTTGAAATTCCAATATTTGGAAACGATATGAAAGCGTATTTTCAGACCATCATATGTTACAGACGGAGGCGGAGCTTGTGAAACCTAAAGCGCTTCCCATTGGTCCTTTTCACGCCTGGGCCATTGAAGCAATAATCAACTTTAGGTTATCCATCCAGAATGTTTTTAATAAAAAATATGAAGAAATTGCTTTAATAGAGCTTACATATTTTCAAAAATATCAAGAACAAAATCGTAGCTTTCTGCAGATCAAGAGAAAGAAATCAACACGCTGTCTTAAAATACGCCTCGCTGTCGTGGTCCTTGTTGGAGAGAATGGCTTCGCGAATTCTGATTGCACTATCGCATATGGCTTTAATTAAATAGATGCAAAACCATTCGACGCACTATTCAAAAGTTTACGACGAAAAAAAAAAAAAGTTACCACCAAACGTATGCATTTTATAAATATCTGAATTTTTGCTAATTTCTATCGGATGTCGATGTGGCGCAGTGCTAAGTTTTGCGCTTCATATATCAAAGGTGGTGCGTTCAAATCCCATTTATACTTTTTTTTGCCTCCTCCTAAATTCGTTTAAAATGTAAAGTGCAGTTTGTGGACATAATCTAAATTTTTCTTCTGCTATTTTTTTCATAGCAAGTATTCTAAAATATTTTTAATGACTCTGAAATAGTAATTGCTGGAAAACAGTGAAATTTTGAAAGTGATCTTGCTTGGTTAAATAAAAGTTTATTTTTCAAATTTTTCTTCTTGAAATATTATATATAGTTTCTAAAGTCCAATGACAATTTTTTAATAAAATAAAATGAAATTTATTCTCGGAATATATGCATTTTAAAAATTATATATTAAGTATGCTCGATATCTCTTATATTCAATTAATTTAAAATCGATATACTCATGAGACAAAGAAAATATAAAATTAATTTTTTGAAGAGAATTGGAAGAAATTCGCTTCGTTTTTTTTTTCTTTAATTAAGTAAGCTTCATTTAAAATAAGTAAACCATATTTGTGAAAATATTGAATCATTAATTATAGTAAATTACGCTGTAAATAAATTTATAATTTCTCAAGATTCGCGATTCAGGGTAGCGTTTGTGTAATAAATAAATTACAGATAAATTGTATCGAATAGCATTTGTGCGCAAAGAAGCAGCGTTCAAAGATTAAACAAAGCTTTCGAGCATGGTCTATAAATATTCAGACAACGGTCTCATCGAAATCTATATCTATAGACCGTGCTTTCGAGTCATCAGACAATGGCTGTCGATGAAAGATTCTTTTCTGAAATTCTCGATGATTTTATAATGAAAGATTATTACAATAGATAAAGATATTAAATTGATTATAAAATTTGCGCACAAACACACAAACAAGTGAAGTTCTGTAAAGTGTGTAAAATACAAATAATTCTTTAAAGTGTTTAAGTGTTTCGGTCGCTTAACACGCTGAAATAAGCTTTTAATTTTATATATTAATAATTCTTTTTAGTTCAGTACCTGTATTAACTTTCAATTCTATAGCACTATGCCATTAAAAATTATACAATAACCTTCTGTTGGTTTTATGTGCTATAATAAAATTAGTTTCTATATATTGAATATCTGGAACTTAAAAGAATTTCAGCACATTTAAATTTATCAGACACTTATTAATTTGGGATGAAGGATGCACAAGAAAATATAATAAACAATAAAAATTAAACACAGGATGGTCATTTTCAGGGTCTTACCACCGCGTGTTTAATTTATATTATTTATTAATTTGAAATGAGAAAGAGAGTTA
>JAHWFO010014826.1:1688304-1708089 GCA_023313115.1 Rhysida immarginata
ACAATTATCATTATTTTCTCATGATATTCACACATTACATGTTGTTAAGAGTCGTTTGATATATTACACGCCATATCTTAGCATTAAAAGTTCTATAAATTCTGTATTGTACCGTTAGGGCACGTGCTACAAAACCAATTGCCACTATCATTATTTACTCGTGATAGTCACTCATGGCACGTTGTTACGAGTCGTTTGATATATTACATGCCATATCTTAGCATTGAAAGTTCCAATGGTTTCATAGGGCACCATTAAGGCACGTGCTAATAAACCAATAACCATTATCATTATTTTCTCGTGATATTCGCTCATTACATGTTGTTACGAGTCGTTTGATATATTACATGCCATGTGTTAGAATTGAAACTTCCAATGGTACCATATCATGCCATAGGGCACCATTAGGGCACGTGCTACTAAACCAATAACCATTATCATTATTTTCTCGTGATATTCACTCATGGCACCTTGTTATGAGTCGTTTGATATATTACATGCCATATCTTAGCATTGAAAGTTCCAATGGTACCATATGGTTTCATAGGGCACCATTAGGGCACTATCTACTAAACCAAAAACAATTATCATTATTTTCTCATGATATTCACTCATTACATGTTGTTACGAGTCGTTTGATATATTACATGCCATGTGTTAGAATTGAAACTTCCAATGGTACCATATCATGCCATGGGGCACCATTAGGGCACGTGCTATTAAACCAATAACAATTATCATTATTTTCTCATGATATTCACTCATTACATTTTGTTACGAGTCGTTTGATATATTACATGCCATATCTTAGCATTGGAAGTTGCAATGGTTTCATAGGGCACCATTAGGGCACGTGCTGCTAAACTGTTAACCGTTATCATTATTTTCTCGTGATAGTCACTCATGGCACGTTGTTACGAGTCGTTTGATATATTACATGCCATATCTTAGCATTGAAAGTTCCAAGGTTACCATATGGTATCATAGGGCACCATTAGGGCACGTGCTACTAAACCAATAACTATGATCATTATTTTCTCGTGATATTCACTCATGGCACGTTATTACGAGTGGTTTTATATATTACATGCAATATCCTAGCATTGAAAGTTCCAATGGTACCACTTGGTACCATTAAAACACGTACTACTAAACAATTCAGACATCACTATATACCGTTATATTCATTCATGAGACATCCTTGCACGTACACGTGCCATTAGACCGATACTTGCTATCACTAGTTACTCTTTTATATTCGTTCATGATATGTTGTGACAATTTGTTTGATATATTACTTGCCATATCTTGTTATAGGAAATGTTTAAGAGGGTATCATAATGGTACTATTTAAGCACGTGCTATTAGAGCACGTACTTATTCCTGCTATCTCACGTTCGTACTTCTGCGTACTCTGTCCCTTAATGGATTGGTGAAAACAGACTGTGAAAAAGTTAATTCGTTTTCAAGTTATCGTAATAAATGCTAAGCTCCCTAGGAATAAAAAAATTCTCTTGATTTAGGGACCGAACTGCCCTTTTAATAATCGTCAAACACGTGCATCCTGCACGCACACCATCTCATTAATGTTTAAAGCACGCGCAGAACCGAACCCATGTTCTCAACACGCGTTTTACCAAATGCGAGGATAATTCGTTTCTTCCAGCAATTCAAGACATGATTGAATGAATTGTGAGATTGCAATACATGCAATTCAATACATGCAACGCAATGAATTGTGGGATTGTCTACAGACGGACGGACGGACGGACGGACGGACGGACGGACGGACAGCTGGACAAACCGATCACATAAGCACATTTCTATATATAGAAAATGTGCTAAAAATGTGCAATTAAAATATTATCAATTACTAGTGAAACTGCCTGTCAACTACTGGTGCATTAACTGTCAACTACTGGTGATTCATGCATTAGTTAGGGAAAAATTTAATAACTTAACAGATTTTAAAGATACAGGGTGAATACAAAAGTCTGAACCCCCCTTTTATTTTTTGAACCGAAGCAGATATGTCAATTTTGATGAATCCAATGAATAGGAAGTTGTGGGTGGCCTATCCCATGGTGCACTTTTCATCATCCCAAATATGCAAATTAGGACACTTTCAAAATTTATCTCAAAAACCGTAAGGGATAGAGAAAAAACCCAATTGCAAACTTGTTCAGCATAAAAAGACAAACAAAACAAAAAAAAAATCATCCAAATCGGACCAACCAATCACCCACAATCACGTGGTGAACTGTTTGTAGCTTACAAACAGTCACATTGCACAAACAAGTTACTTCAAACAGTTTAAAAAAAAAAGTTAATTAACAAAATGCTCGATGTGACGACCGTGGGCACCATAACACAATTGGGCACGGAAACTATAACACAATTGGGCGCGGAACTGACGCCAAAACATCGGCAAGCATGGCTGGTGTCACTCCTCAGCACGCTTCCTGGATTCGTTGAACCAGAACCTCCAGTGAGGCGGGCTGCGTAGCATAAACCTTGTCCTTCAGGTATCCCCACAAGAAAAAGTCAAGTGGTGTAAAATCAGGGGAGCGGGGTGGCCAACGAACTGGTCCTCCTCGGCCAATCCATTGTTGTCCAAACATCTCACTTAGACGCTCGCGAACGATCAACCCGTAATGTGGAGGAGCTCCATCATGCTGAAACCACGTGCGCTGATACGATGCCAAGGGCAAATTGTCAATGAAGTCTGTGACTACCACATTGAGAATTTCAGCCCGGTAGCGTTCTGCAGTCAGTGTTCCATCGTAAAAATACGGTCCAACCACAGTGTCATTGTACAATCCACACCACACATTGATACTCCAGTTCACTTGATGAGTTGCTTCTCGCAGACATCGTGGGTTTTCGTCTGCCCAATGATAACTCCATCCCTGGTGAACTGGGCTTCATCTGTCCACAACGCCTCATGAATGAAGTTTGGATTGTCATCCAGGCAGGTAAGTAACCAGTTGCAGAAGGCGGCCCTAGCAACATAATCCAATGGCAGTAACTCCTGGTGACAATGAATATGGTATGGGTGAAATGACGTGCGTGTAGAATGCTGTGAACAGTTCTCTGATGGCACCCAACATCTGCAGCAATTGCTCTGCTGCTTGTGTGGGGATTTGCAGCAACTGCAGCCAGAATTAGTGCTCTTGTATCCTCGTCGCCTTGTGCCCTTGGTCGTCCTCGTTCTGCATTAACATTCCCTGTAGCCTCGAATCTTTGAATAATGTGACGCATTGTTTGACGAGATGGATGGCGTTCGTTAGGGTATCTGTCTCGATACAACCTAACTGCAGCATGTAGGTTTCTCCTTGCCTCTCCGAAGCAGAAGATCATGTTGACCATTTCCGGAAGAAGGTAGCTTGCCAACCTGGAATTGTTCTGTCTTCTGTGTGCTGAAACATGCCTTTTATTTGCTTTTCCGCATGAAAGTGAATGTGAGTATGGTAATTTATGTTAATTTTTTGATTTGCATGCTTTACATGGTGGACATATCAAGATTCAGTTTTCCTTCTGCAATGTCACTGTTTGTAAGCTACAAACAGTTCACCACGTGATTGTGGGTGATTGGTTGGTCCGATTTGGATAATTTTTTTTGTTTTGTTTGTTTTTTTATGCTGAACAAGTTTGCAATTGGGTTTTTTTCTCTATCCCTTACAGTTTTTGAGATAAATTTTGAATGTGTCCTAATTTGCATATTTGGGATGATGAAAAGTGCACCATGGGATAGGCCACCCACAACTTCCTATTCATTGGATTCATCAAAATTGACATATCTGCTTCGGTTCAAAAATAAAACGGGGGTTCAGACTTTTGTATTCACCCTGTATAATAATTGTTTAGAGATTGGCACATTCTGCTTTATATTTAAAATTTAATGGTATAAATAGAAAAGTTTCAAAATGCAATTTGATTTACGTACACAATTTCGTTTCACACTAATGTCTTAAACTGTCAATTACTGTACATCTACCATACATTTTTTCGGTACTTAAATCATGGCGCAAGAAATTATTAAAAAAATATTTTTCTCAACTTCAACTACGTTTATCTCAGAAATAATGCTATTTGCAGATGAAAGACGATCAGATTTGTGATCATCATATCGAAGTTTTCAAGGTACTTTTTCCTTTCATTTGGTTCTTCGCACCCATAATAGTGCCCATTTTCAGACTATAGAAAAAGTGGCAGTTTTTTAATTGGCTAATACTCAACAGAAAAAGTAAATTGTTTTTGGCACTTGAAAAGTTTCTTCCAACTCTTAGCAGCATTACGAGTATTTGAAACAATTGTCGTTTGGTAAAACCTTATGTTTTTTTGTAAAATAAAAAAATAAATAAGGAATCATGATGTTTTATAATTTTATTGAAATTATTCTATTTTAAATGTTTCTCCAGTTTTAACCATTAAAAAATTCAGGAGTTGGATGCAATAAAAAAAAATTATTTTTTCATTATACAGTCACGTTGGCACGCGGTTGCTCCGTTCCTGGGTAAAACTAATCTACCAGTGCAGTTAGAGCAAGCGAATCATGAATACCAGCTTTTAAGAATTTATGCAAAGCGGTAATTCATATTTCTTTTCAAATATTTCTTCACATAGCTCATTCATCGTTAAATCAACAAAAGGCCACTTTATTGTTGACCGATAGAATAGAAGAGATGATCCTCTCACCCACTTCAAATGAAAGGAACCACACTGAAATCTAATACATGTTCTGTCTTATTTCATTAATCCTACAAGGGGCTGTTTCAATTGTAAACAATTCGGAATACAGCTTACCATGCCATGACCTAATTTATTATTTATTTTGGTTTTGATGGGTTTGAGCCATGGGGTGGGATCTAGAGGGGACCATCTAGTCTACGTGGTGTAAAAGAGGTATGAAGATTCCTTTAGGCTTATTATGAAGCTCGGGTCAGATTGTCCAAATGGGCTCGGAGTTGTGAGGATCACGTGTTCTTCAAATGGAAAAATATGGCATGTGATGTGTCATTTGAAAGAAAATGGTGAGAAACAAAAAAGGATAGCGCTCTTTTATATTTTCTAAACACAACGTTCGAAAAAACCAATTTTTCTGATAAAGAAAAGTGGGGGTTAATAAATGCGAATAAAAGGGGTAAAAATGCGAAGAAAAAAACTCGAGGTTACCTATTTGTGCATTGTTAGGCGCTACTTTCCTATACCCTCTTCGGGGGGAGGGGGTTAATTTCTTGTTAATATAGCTAAAGCACTGATAGTTGGCGAACTATGTCCAGGGCCACATTTTTCTTTTAGCATATTGCAAACATACATACTTTTGAATTATAAATTTCCAACCTTTTGCAAAGGATTATTTAAGAATATAAGGCGTTAATGCTGTAACCCAATCTTCTAAGTTCCGAAGTAACTGTTACATTGAACAGATGTAAAACATTCATTACATCCTTCACTTTCATATAATTCATTAGAATTAGAACTGTTTGCTTAATGTGATGGAGCGAACAAGATGCCGTCGCTCCAAAACATTTCCTTCATAACATCCGTTTCCATGCAGACGATTCCTTTTACAAATCTTAGAAATAGTCTTAATATTGACGCCTGATATTTATTTTATATGTACAGATCAACAAAGATAATGTACAGACCATGATTCGTCGTAAGTACATGTAAATGTACTCATAACAGCGTCGGATAACTCCCCGGTTTTAACTTTGAGAGCAACGTAGAAAAACAAGAGCTGCTTTGCTTGGTAGAAGAGAATAGAGATTCTAAAAATACTGTTCATGTAATCAGAGCGAAAATCGACATACACCCTTATTGTACCCAAATGCTGAATTAACTATCAGTCTGGACAGATTTTATTATTACGTATTTAGGATTATGCTATGGACAGTAGACCTACAGTTGTCGATATGGTGCTATGGACTCAATGGCTACTGGTGAAGAACGAAAGGACTCCTTGACTGGACCTGGCTGTTATGATGGGAACAGATCAAAGCCGAAAGGAAATCTGTTCTCTGATGTGATCAGGTACGGCAGGAGACCTCGTTTCACACAGTCACACATAATCGGTGCTTGGAACGTTCGAAGCATGAGTCAAGGAAAACTAGCAATCGTGAAGGCAGAGATTGAACGAACCAAACTGGATATTCTAGGTATAAGTGAATTGAAATGGGCAGGAAGGGGATTCTTCAACTCAGATAAATACACTGTGTACTACTCAGGTAACAAATCTCTTCGTTGGAATGGAGTGGCGGTCATCATGAAAAAGGAATTAGCAACTGCTGTCATGGGATACAAGCCAGTGAGTGACAACATCTGATGCTGAGGAGGAAGAAAGAGAGACTTTCTATAGTAATCTGCAGGAGGTGTTGGATGCAATCCCCTGCAAGGATGTTTTACTGCTTATGGGCGATTGGAATGCTAAAGTTGGAGATCTTGAAGCCCCAGACATTATTGAAAAATATGGACTAGGACAACACAACAGTGCAGGTGAACATCTTGTTGATTTCTGTGAAGAAAATGGCTTGTTTATTGCAAATACATTCTTTCAGCAGCATAAAAGAAGACTTTACACTTGGACATCCCCTAATGGAAAATATAGGAATCAGATCGATTTCGAAATTGGAAGACAAAGATGGAGAAAGATGGAGAAGTGCATTTCTCTCTGCCAAAACACTTCCAGGAGCAGACTGTGGAACAGATCACGAGCTTCTGGTTACCAAATTAAAGGTGAAACTCAGGACAGGGCGTATTATTAAAGCTGCATCACGTTTTGACTTTAGAAACATTCCAGAAGAGTACAAGGTTAAGACTCAAAATCGTTTCAATGCACTCAGGCTAGATGATCAAACACCAGATGACATTTGGACAGAACTGAGAGACTGTATAAAAGAAGAAGCGCAAAACAATATTCCCAAAGTAAGCAGAAGGAAGAAATCACAGTGGCTCTCTGAGGAGGCCAACCAAGTAGCTGGTAAAAGAAGAAAAACGAAGGCTTCTGGAAATACTCAGGAAACACGAAAGTTAAATGCCCTTTTCCAAAAGCTAGCAAGAAGAGACAAAGAAGAATTTCTGAATCAGGAATGTCAGCAAATCGAAGAAGTAAACAAGAAAGGCAAAACAAGAGATCTCTATAAAAAGATTCGTGAATTCACTGGTAAATTTACTCCCAAAGTGGGTAACTTGAAAAGCAACTGTGGAAAGGAGTTGACTGAAAGAGATCAAATCAAAAACAGATGGATAGAGTACACCAAAAACCTCTACAGAGACAATAGGGAAGTAAAGGAAATATTTAGCGAAAGAGATTTCACCCAAGAACCACCCCCTTTGGAGTCTGAAGTTCAATGGGCAATGAATTAGATTTTAAATGGCAAAGCACCTGGTGAAGGGGAAGAGTTCACTTTATCGCGCTCAATAGGTAGGGACGCCATAGAGATAGTATACTTGTGAGCTGCGATCTGTGAGCTGCTTTTTTTACTCAAGACTGCTCGCAACCTCTCGTTGCAGCCTATTGTTGCAGTGCCAGGATTTAAGAAAATTAGAGCATGAAAAAAAATCCCTACCTGTTCCTACCTATTGAGCGCGATAAAGTGAACTCTTTCATTTCACCTTACAGTGTGAGAACTCTACACACTCTAGCGGCCAAAAAACTTTTTAAACTAATTTGCATATTTTATGATTGGAAACATTATGCCAATATGAATATGTTAAAATATCATTAATAACACCGTTATCAGCTCTCTTCTAAATGAGGAAGTTTTTTTGGGCGACCCTGCATAGCAATTATTTGAATACGAGTATATCTCCCGTGAAAATATCACGGGATCAAAAGAAAAATTATTACATTGCATAAATTCGAGCGGCACTCACTTCCAGTTATGTACACTCAAAATAGTGCCGTAAGTGCTACCAAATGAATGCCATCTCTTGGTGCTCAAAGAAAATTCACGCTAAATACTAATGGTTACCATAGAGGAGGAATAAGATAGAGTGCGCAAAGCCATGGTTACGGACATCCTAATGCGCTCTCTATCTGATTTCTCCTATTTGATGATTACGGACATTCGTAATTATTATTATAAGGATTACCTTAACATTAAGCCATAGTTGTTTCTCCTCCGCAAGTGAGGTTAGGTTAGCCCAGATTAGAATAGGTTAAGATAGGCTATTAGGTTATAGGTTATAGTTTGTTTTTTTTACTAGGTCTTGATGGTGGTTATACTAGGTTAGGTTCTACAATGATGTTTGTAATGAAGAAAGGTTGAATCTTTGAAAAAATTTAAATTAATATTATTATTAAAAGATAAAGATTTGTATATTGCGATTTTGTTTGTTTACAATATCAGACTTGGAATAGGAAATCGTTACAATGCACCGTTTATATCCTAAATAAACAGTTTGTTTTTTTCTTAATTTACAAACTTTATCAGCGAAAATCTTATAATAACTGTCACCACGAATCATCTATATCAAAATTTATTTAAATATGCAAAAAATCTTAAACATTTATATTTTTAGAATAATGGGGAAACAAAAATCAATAATTTCTACATCAATACTTACCTGTTCAACTCGTATGTCCCAATCGCCATGTATTTTTTTATTTCGAAAATATTTTGACCTGAAATAAAAAACAACATCAATATTAATGTTATGTCCATTTTGAATATTAATTTTTTAATTTTAGAACATTGTCAAAGAATAAAAAAAAACTTGCTAATGTCAATTACATTGATATTATGCTAAGAATGGAGCATTTTTTCCAATGTTTGCGTGCGACGTTATAATTTCTACTTTTTTTCCTGCACGCTAATAAATAGAGCCTATTGCTCATGAAAGGTGTGTCGTTCCCGTATTTAAATAACAAAGGAAAATTAAAAACACCCATTATGTTCTATTTATGTCTGTAATTCATAAACTGAAAAATGAATAGGATAAAGGATTTGCAGTTATTATTATTGATAAGTTTTATGTTATTTGTTATTTATTCATTTACATTATGATACAGGAATTTAATCACATATTATTGATTTTGTTCGTAGAATAAAATAAATTAAGTAAGTATTATTACCGGCGTATTGAGCTTAAATTAGCAACGGTGCTCTTTCGAAATTTTATTTACCTTTTCAACATAAATTACAGCTGGAAACTTCGGAACATTAAATTTTAATAATTATTTATTAGTTCGAAATTGAATATCACTGTTTTTCATTAGCCGCGAAATACCAAGCGTTTTGAAAATAGTGACTGGTGAATTCGTACGAGCACAAAAGATAGTCTGTAAATCATGAATCCTATTATGTGTGACCGCCGACAACAGTGACATCGATTGCTGCCAAGTGGCACTCAATGAAGGTTTTATACGCTGTCGTTTACTCGACGAGTTTCTACACCATTGAATTTAATCGAACCACAAACTGGCTTTATCAATTTATTCATTACGATGGGCAGTCCATCTCTCCGATGGTGGTTAGGAAACTACCTCATTTTCAACGGCATTAAAATCAATGCAATTCATAAATTTCCTATTGCAGTATTTGTTATTTAATAATTCCTCTTAATTGACATTTCATCTGACCGTGATTTGAATTTACGTCGAAATGAGCGGTGGAATTAATTTCGCTAGAGTAAAGCACTGGCTGTATCATAATTAAATAATTGGATGGAAGATTACATAAATAAAGCAGTTTCCCCTTCTATTGTTTTCATCATAAAGTGTGAACTTTTAAAAGAATCTTAGCAATGTTTCCTCGAGTTTACCTCTATCAAAATAAACATCATCGTTTTGGTTACCTCTGAAAGATTAATCAGGAACTGCTGATCTCACGATTTGCCCTTTTATATCAAACTTCTTTATTACGTAAATATTATTCAGAATGAGAAGTTCACAAGGTTTCTACGGTCGACGGAAAATTCGTTAGTCTATAATTTAATGGCCAATTTCAGCATCTTCGATCGGACCTGCATGCCGCTTTCCTTGGGTCTATACTCCTTCTCTCTATATCAGTAGAGAAACCCACGTGACCAAAGCGACCTTCTTAGAAAGTAGTCCCAATACATATCATTCCTCATATGTCACATGACTCAGACTTTTTTACCGTCATGCTGTTTTTTTCTTTTCTTTTTTCTTCCAAAATGTCAAAATATTTTTACGTCAATTTATTATTTCTGAAATGAAATTTGAAAAGCTTCAGCCATTTTTATCCCATCGAACGCGAAAACTGACCTTCAGCTCCAAGGAAACGTCAAAAAGATCAGTTTAGTCATGTGAGTTTCTCTACCGACATAAAGAGACGGAGTATAATGTCATTTCTACTAGTTATGGAACACTATTTGAGAGAGCTGTAGGTCAAAGTAGATTAAGTTTCGATCAACAATGGTGATATCAGCGTTAAATGTAGAAGAATAGATTTCAAATTTCAGAGAACTTTTTACCAGCCGTCATACAAGGCGTTCTTGAATCTATCTACCGAAAGAAAACGGATATGAAATGAAACTCGTTTGCAATACCCCTCTTGTTCTTTCGCTCAGTACAAATCCATCTGTTTAGAGAAAAAAAATATGGGACATTACTTTTTGATCATCCCTCGTATGTGAAATTGAAACGGTAATTCAGAGAAACAGGGTTTTATCGTCTGCCATAATAATTGCGCATCTCATTACTTCTCAAGAACAAGCCTGGGTGAAAGTATTTAAATGCCTGGTAATCACGTTTTTATGACTATTTCGTAACGCTAATCAATAGCGCCTTTGACGAAACACAGAATCAAAAAATGCAAATAAGAATCAAAAATTTATTAGATTTAAAAACTATCCATTTTACCTCGAATGAAGATGAAGCGGCAGGAGAGAGTTTAGCTGCAAGTGGATGCTTAGGTATAAAACTGCTGCTACGTCTCTGTGTTGTACTTATTCAACACAAGTACGAGGGGCGATTGATAAATAAGGTCTCCATGGCTGTAACTTTTTTATTTGCTAACCGATTTTCAAAATTCTTTTTGTATCTTATACTCATACTTGTCCTCTATGTAATGCACTATTCACTTTTCGACATAGTCCCCATTCCTTTCCAAGCATTGCGCCAACGCGTGACTAGTTGGGTGAACCCGTCGGAGAGGAATTCCGGAGTTGTTGTCGACACCAGGATTGAATGGCAGCGTTTACCTCGCCGTCAGAACCAACTCATGTCCTTAAGGGGTTCTTTCTTCTTTGGGAAGTGGTGAAAGTCGCAATGTGCAAAGTCTTTCATTTTTGAACTTCAATTTTTCATCTTTGAACTGTAGGCGCTGCAACGCCTCTGGTGTGTGGTGACTCGTGTGCGGGCGGACGTTATCGTACTCCAGAAGAGGGTCCAAAGCTGTCATTCAATCCTGGTGTCGACAACAACTCCGGAATTCCTCTCCGACGGGCTCACCCAACTAGTCACGCGTTGGCGCAATGCGTGGAAAGAGATGGGGACTATGTCGAAAAATGAATAGTGCATTACATACAGGATAAATGTGAGTATAAGATACAAAAAGAATTTTGAAAATCGGTTAACAAATAAAAAAGTTACAGCCGTGGAGACCTTATTTATCAATCGCCCCTCGTATATACCTCTTAAATTAAATATCGGTTCTCAGTATTTTTAAAAATTCTGTAGACGAAGTTCCAAATTCGGCCATGGAAATTGAAGTAAATACTGAAGAAGGGGAAGAAGCTACTCGAGAGATACTCGCAAACTTCAAAATGAAAGATTAATATAAAAAGAGCAAAGCATCAAAGTGGAGATGAATATGCAAACTCCCGCGGAAAACTTGTGGCAGCAAAAGACATTAAAACATTCAAAAACTGCAAATTTAAATGCTTCAAAGACTTTTCCAAACTGGAGAGAAAGTACATATTCAAAAAGTATTATCGCCTAACATAAATAAGAAATACCATTTTTTGGCAAGAACCAAAGAGCATTGTGAGAAGAAGCAAAAAAAAAAAAAAAAAAAAAAAAGAGCACCAAAAACTTATCACGGCCAAGATACTCTTCCTCATACTTTTTATCTTCGACTTAAGAAATCAGGATTTGCAAGAAATTTTATTCATGAGCAAAAAGATCCAGTATCATTCGACCTGCTCCAGATAGACGTGGAACCATATCCAAAGCCGTCTTAACAGCATTATGGGCCCCTGGGCAAATTAGTGTATAAGAGTCCTACGACAACTACTCAATGTTCCTAAATGCTCATGAGGGCCTGCGGGTAAGTGCCCATCGTACCCATGCGTTAAGACGACCCTGACACATCCACCAGAGCCACATTGCTCTAATAAGAAAATGTTTTTGGAGTCAGCACTAAACCTACAGAAGATTGCACTTGCGTACAAAAGTGTGATACAAATGGTGATAACCAATAAAAATTTCTTATTACAGACCGATTCAACACTGAGTATAATTCAGAATTCCACATTCTTAAAAAAGAATTGCATTCAACATCATGGAAGAGAATTTACAAGAATATTCGAATTTTCCGCCGAACAAGATCGAAAACTTGTGCCACTATTCAGACTCCAACTTTACAAGAGATTAGGGCTGCTATGTAAACCAACAACAGAAGATAAAAAACATTAAGAGCATATTGAAGTAGCCAAACTTTAAATGAATTAATTACAAAGCTTTCTCAAAGTGCTCATGTTATGTGTCCGCACAAATGCGGTCCCTCCAGAAAGGCTCCATAGGGGACACAATAGAATAGTATCGGTTAAGTCAGAGTTGAAGGACACAATTATTTCGTAGCATAACGAAACCGGTCTCATTAAAACGAGGTGGTTTTCTCTTAATTTTAATTTTTGGTGCGATTCCCATCGTCGAGAGTGGCTTGGTGGACATTCCATAGCTGCGACGGAAACCATGGTGGAATTTTCTTGTATGTGATCAATTTTGTGCAATACTTATATAGAGTTATTAATTTTTTTCTGAAAATGAAGGATAACTTTCCAAATTTCATCCGATTTCCATAAAAACAATAAAATCTTACTTCAAACAGGTTTATTATGAAATAAGAAAAACGAACAGGTCTGGCATTAGCAATATGGTAGCGTCTTTATTAGGTGCTCAACGCATATCGAGAAACATCTCATCTTCAGGAGGAGAGATCGACTACCTGAAAGTGAGACGTTTCTCGATACGCGTTGAGCACCTAATAAAGACGCTACCATATTGCTAATGCCAGACCTGTTCGTTTTTCGTATTTCATCATTTTACAATATAGATCAGATATGCAACCACTAGGTTTATTATGATTGGATGTAGGCAAAGATTATTTCTTTTGTTTGTAGAAGAGGGAGGTGGGTTAACTTGGATGGCGTGACGTCTTAAAAAGGATTGTCTATTCTAACCGACTGGCAAAAGTACATGAAATCACAGCCATATAGTAATCCCTTGTTATCCGCGAGGGTTTGGTTCCCAATAACCCCTGCATATACTGGTTTCGCGGATAACGGGACCAAAGCCTTATGAGAAAACGAAGCTTACGAGATGTCATTCACATGTTCTCAGTTGTCCAAGTAGCGGAAATAGAACCATTAAGAACTGGAGCGATGATATAAAGGGTGTCCCAAAATGAACTGACATTTTGAATTTGCCGCCATTTTTTTTCGTAGTATAACCAGAATTTTATATGCTGTCATTATTAAACAACTGCGATGATAGCGAGTAAAGACCTCTTTGTGATCCGTATTTTTTACTATTTTAAGGGGTACTTTCCTGTATCTTCCTTGGGAGGGAGGTTATTTCTTGAAGAAATGGAAGGAAGACTGTACTTGTTAAAATCCTGTTATGATGCTCCAAGACTGTACCATTAAAATTTTCTTAACTCTGATATAGTTACTGGAAATTCGCGTTTTTTTGGTGGTTTTAATGAAAAAAGGGAACTTTCGCAAAAACTGTGCAAAAAAAGAGTGGAAATTCGCGTTCGTTGGGGGCTGACTTGTCTATTTATTCATTCAAGTTTTCAACAGGAATTACCCATAAAATACATAATAAAGAACAATAAGATTAAAAAAGGAAAACATAAATAAAATACGAAATATAGGAAAAAATAATTTACAAAGTCTATATAGAAAGACTGCTGTATAAAACAAGAAATTAATCCCCCCCCCCCCCGAGGAGGATTTAGGAGTGTAGCGAAAGCCATGAGCTTGTCTACCCCCTACCCTCCCCCTTTATCCGTAGTTTTAAATCCTGTTTATTATTTTTTTTTTTTTAACAAAAATTGAATTTCTTGATAGTAATATTTAGAAAATCAAAACGAATTCTATCTTCTTTCGATTCTCATCATTTCCGATCGAATGACATATCACATATCTCATATCACTTAAGGTACTCTTTCTTCTTTGGGAAGTGGCGAAAGTCGCAAGGTGCAAAGTGTTTCATTTTTGAACTGTAGGTTTTCATCTTTGAACTGTAGGCACTGCAACACCTCTAGTGTGTGGCGATCGTTTGCGAGCGGGCGTTATCGTGCTGCAGAAGAGGGTCCGAAGCTGCCATTCAATCCTGGTGTCGACAACAACCCCGGAATTCCTCTCCGACGGGTTCACCCGACTAGTCACATGTTGGCGCAATGCGTAGAAAGGGATGGGAACTATGTCGAAAAATGAATAGTGCATTACATAGAGGACAAATGTAAGTAACAGATACCAAAAAGAATTTTGAAACTCTGTTAACAAATAAAAAATTTACGGAAAAGGAGGCAAAAATTTTTGAACAATCCTCGTAGTAAACGTTTTTATTTCTATGGATCACGTGACTACTACCCCCACAACTCCGACCCCATTGGAACAATTTGGTCCAAGCTTCTAGATCTTGCCTAGAAGAATTTTAATACCGAATTTCACTTCTTTACAAACCTACTATATACCATAGACCAGATGGCCCCCTATTACACCACCCCCATAACTCCCACCTAAGTGAACCAATCAAAAACCAAATTAAATAGTGAAGTAGGAATTCCATGCACATAGTAAGCTACATTCCGAATTTCAATTTTCTAAGTCAAAAAATGTAGAAATATGAAGGAGACAGACGGACATTGTAAAACCATTAAGTAGCTCCATTCTTCAGCTACTTAATAACATGGTTCTATCTGCATTTTCGTATAGCTTATAGTGTCCGGCACGAAAGAAAAAGGAAACTGGCGCATGCGTAAATGAAAAAAACCTCGTTCAACCAATCAGAAACTAACAAGAAACGGGGTATTACTTATTCCTGGCATCAGTAATAAGTAATTCCCCGTTTCTTTTCCGTGTTTGAGTGGTTGAACGAGTTATTTTTCATTTACACAAGCGCCAGTTTCCTTTTTCTTTCGTGTCGGGCACTATAAAAGGTGTGAATAAAATTTAAAATATACATAATGGTTAATGGAGTATATGGAATACTACGAGGGGCGATTGATAAATAAGGTCTCCATGGCTGTAACTTTTTTATTTGTTAACCGATTTTCAAAATTCTTTTTGTATCTTATACTCACATTTGTCCTCTAAGTAATGCACTATTCACTTTTCGACATAGTCCCCATCCCTTTCCACGCATTGCGCCAACGCGTGACTAGTTGGGTGAACTCGTCGGAGAAGAATTCCGAAGTTGTTGTAGACACCAGGATTGAATGGCAGCTTTGGAACCTCTTCTGGAGTACGATAACGTCCGCCCGCACACGAGTCACCACACACCAGAGGTGTTGCAGCGCCTACAGTTCAAAGAAGAAAAATTGCAGATCAAAAATGAAAGACTTTGCACATTGCGACTTTCACCACTTCCCAAAAAAGAAAGAGCCCCTTAAGGGACATGAGTTGGTTCTGACGGCGAGGTAAACGCTGCCATTCAATCCTGGTGTCGACAACAACTCCGGAATTCCTCTCCGACGGGTCTCACCCAACTAGTCACGCGTTGGCGCAATGCTTGGAAAGGAATGGGGACTGTCGAAAAGTGAATAGTGCATTACATATAGGACAAATGTGAGTATAAGATACAAAAAGAATTTTGAAAATCGGTTAACAAATAAAAAAGTTACAGCCATGGAGACCTTATTTATCAATCCCCCTCGTAGTTTTTCACATCGATGCTGCGCCACATAAGGATTTTGCCAAATAGAACCTTATTATTCTCATGTGACTATTTGTTAACCTGGCTTAATAAAGTATTATACATGGCTGCCTTAGATATAGTAAAGTTACGACTTTTATATTGCTCAATTATCTAAGGATCCTATAGTTGTAAAGGGCTTTATATTACCTTTCCCAAAACGGTGGGAATATTCGCAGTAGCATTATTTCACTAAAACTAAAAAACGATTTTGTTCCTCTAGGGAATAACTTCACGTCATAACAATAATACGGACTCACGACAAAAATCACGAACGCGAACCATGCGCATTCCAATTTCGTTAACATTAAAGTGAATTAACCTCTGTATCCCTTGTTTGCATACTCTCGTATTCTCCATTCTAAATCCTAAAAATTGAATTTTATTTTGTAAAATATTTAACTGCCCATGCCCAACTTTGTTTCGATATCAGCAATGCTAATGATCCGATACTTTTCGCTACATACGAAATGGGAGTCTTGAAAACTGATTCTCGGTCAAAGATCTCAACGAATCCCAAATATGCAAATTAAGACACACTCAAAATTTATCTCAAAAACCGTAAGGGATAGAGAAAAAAACCCAATTGCAATAAGTTATTCAGGATAAAAAAACAAACAAAACAAAAAAAAAAAAATCATCCAAATCGAGCTACTGGATGACTGATTGGTTTACTTCGGCTTAAAACCATAGCATTGGATAAAGAACGTTTTATCCTATCTAATATTATTTTGCGTAACCTTTCCTCGTTTATTAGAGTAACCATATATTCAGGCCTTTTTTTGTGATTGCTTTCTTGAAATCACTGGAATATCGATATTGGTTAATTCATGCTGTGTTTGATGAACTTTTTTATAATAACATCCATTCTTATAATTTGATTTTAAAAATATAATTTTTTTTCAATATTAGGAACTTATTATAAATCATGGATTGACTTTGAGATGTAATGACTTAAAGCATGCATATGACCATAATGTGCAAGGATAGGGGATATGAAAAATCATTCGGGTTCCATTTCAACTATATATACTGAAAGATAAATGTGTAGCGGATCGGATGGTTATTTGAAAAAAAAGGGCCAACAGCGACTATTGTCTATTGAGAGCATCCTTATCTTTTCGTCGAACTTCTCGTTAACTTCTCCATCACCAGAAGTTCTAATGATTAGTACAAGTTGCTATTATTTGGCATTGCTGTCTGTATGGTAGTTTGTCTTTCATTGAATTGGGGCGAACTGAATTGACTTTTGATAAATGAGCCAATTAGGACGCCGAGCCGTATCCTATACCATCATTTTCGATTGTGCTAAAGTGTCGTCATACGTATAGAAACCGGTATGTTTATTACTGATGCAAAAAAAAAAAATATTGAAATGTCGTAATTAAAATATTTAAATAGAAATTTTGAATGTATATTACAGTATACATTAAATACTAGAAGCAAGGCAAGCAGGCTTACAGCCTGTGAAATTTATGTTTTGAGGATTATAGGAAGAAATGGATGAATTCAAATAATTGCCTTTGAGAATAATTCCATTTTATATTGGTTTTTCTAACTAATTCATTACCTCTTTTCTGGAACTCAGTGACGTTCATCCTTGCCACCATCTTCCCCAGCACTGAATTTTTATAATTGATGAAAATAGGAAAGAAAATTTCACAGCCCGGGTAGATAGAAAAGTCGAATAGTATCTGTCAGATATCGTCTTTTTAAAGTAATTTTTAAAATATTTTAACCCTCTTCGTGCAAACTCGACCATCTCTTTCATTTCTCTGTTAAATAGCATAATGATTGTTGTTTAGCTTTTGATACGAAGTGTAAATAAAAACAAATGATTGCCGTTTGAAATCTCGTATTACTCAATAAAACCTCTGATAGAGAAGTGCTCCTTCCCTGTGGTGCAATTTGACAAAAAAAAAAAAACATACAAAGTGTAAATAAAAATAATTTTAAAATACATTAGTGGTTTTTAAAGTGCTTTATTATATTTTCATGGATGAAGAAAACAAAAATTTCTAAAATAATGTCATTTCTTTCCATCAACATAGAATCACGATGGCTTCTCTCAAACGTGAACCCAAGATGTAGGAGCAAGCGATGGAGCGTTGCTGGCGATATGGTTGGTAAGTCGTCATCGGCATTTACGTATCTCACCAGACGGTTTAATGTGGGGCATTCGTTACGGAAAAAACAGTGGTGTACTTTTAATCGAATGGCTGATTTATCAAAATCGTCATACTTGCTGAAAGAATCTTTAACGACATTTCGTTTCACAGACTTGTTCGGTGTTGACACCTTGCCTTCCTTCTTCAGCTCCTTCCTGACTTTGTAGACTGTCGCTGCCGAGACTCCAGTTAAATCCGTAACCAAATCTACGATGTCACTCACTGATTTATCAGGGTTCTGGTCTACCAATTTGCCGTAAACGTTAAGTATAATCTGCTTCGCTTGACTGTGGTAAAGTTTTCCTTTCACGTTCTTCACGTAGGAACAAGACGCCGCCATCTTGCATTCGAATAATCTCCACTACAGTCAGAGTTTATTTTGTTTATTTATTTTTTTTTTAATTTCGTCAAATGGCTTTTTTATACCAGATTTTTTTATTATACCAATGAGAAAAAATATAAAATATGATTTCAAAAAGAATTTTGAACTTTATATATAGAAAATTATAGGAACTATTTCTTCATGCGGACGAACGGCAACAGCTTCACTCATGACGTCACTCTCAACTGAAGTTGAGACGAGGTATAGTCATAATTTAGGGCTTATTATTGGTAGAAATGCGATTAAAGATGACTACCTATGACGTTTTAAAAATGTATAACGTTTCCGCGCTCAGGCTTTCTCTTTAGGTGGTGTTGCCTAGACAGAAGGCCTGATAACGGAAACTTCATACATTGTTACATCATTAGTCGACCAAATTTAGAGTTTATTATTGGTAGAAATAGGATTAACAATGGTCGACTAATGATGATATAACCACGCGGCTAACGAGAAAGACAGGCTCCGGCACTGAAAAGTCATCTGACCAAGATAGGTCTATTAACAATGTAACTTTCATTGTTTCCATCTTGTATTTTAACAATCAGTGTTTTTTCCTTTGTTGGAAACAATGAAGGTTGGATTGTTAATAGACCTATCTTGGTCAGGTGACTTTTCAGTGCCGGAGCCTGTATTTCTCGTTAGCCTCGTTTAACCATGTATGACGTTGCCGTTATCAGGCCTTCTATCTAGGTGGCCTTGGCCAGACATGTTAACAAGCAGTGAATAATTGTTGTCAGTTCCGTCTCGTGTACCACTTCAGACTTTAGAGAAAGAAAGAATATGCAGAAAATCATTTAAAATTATTTATATCAAAATTATTTTTATTTTATTTATTTATTTATTTTATTTATTTATTTACAGTTACAATTGTTTACAATAACAAAGAACAATAAATTAGTAGTAATAATAATAACAATATAAAACAAAAATTCAAATAAGGTAAATTCAATATTTTTGCATCAAAAAGAATAAAAAGGTGCCCAAAAGGCCTGGAGGCCTGTACAGGGGCATCCTTCAAAAATTTTTATGAATCAATATAAAATTGTACAAATTGGTATGACATTAATTAGTAACAATAATAATAATAATAATAATAATAATAATAATAATAATAATAATAA
>JAHWFO010014826.1:1708099-1736015 GCA_023313115.1 Rhysida immarginata
AATAATAATAATAATAATAATAATAATAATAATAATAATAATAATAATAATAGCAAAATTAACAGTGAACAGTGTAAATCGGTTAACATTTAAGAGTACAAATTAAATTAGTTGGATTAGGCCCGAGCGAATGCTTCTAAGGAGATGTTGTTTAAAAGATTGAAGAGAAGCATCGTGAAGTTCTTTAGTTAATTTAGACCAACAGATAGCGCCAGAAATCGATATTGACCTCTTTAAGTATAAGGTACGTACAAATGAAAACGAAAATTTTTTGTGGGAAAAACAAAAGACGCGTGTAGGATCGTAAGTTTTTGTTTTCAACAAATGCGAAACCCCACGTGCAAATTTAACAATAGGTTACAAGCGTTGCATCACGTGAGAAAGAACGACAGCTCGCGTTTCGAAACTCTGCGAGTGATCGCTTCGTCCAAACAAAATTGAGTCAATGAAACAGGAACAGAGAGCATTAATTCGTTTTATGACATGTGAAGGAGTTTCAGTTTCTGAAATTCATCGTCGTATGCAGAACGTCTATGGAAATGACTGCCTAATCTTCACTCGTGTTTGGGCATGGAGAAATAGATTTTCGGAGGGACGGTCATCATTGCAAGATGATCAACGACCTGGACAAGCAAACACGACATCACGGATTGCCAAAGCCAAAATTGACGCTGTCTTAAAGGAAAACACAAGAGTGACAATCGATGTCGTGGTTCCTAAAACTGGCCTTAGTGGTGGAACTGTTCACTCCATTATCAGGAACCATCTGTACTACAGAAAAATCTGTGCACAATGGGTCCTGCATCATTTGACATCAGAACAACTTGGAGTTCGAATGGCCATGTCCCTGCAACATTTGACTCGCTATGAACAGGAAGGAGAGAGTTTTCTCGGCAGAATCGTTACAAGGGATGAAACTTGGTGCTCTCATTTCCAGCCCGAAAGCAAACGTCAAAGTCGTCAATGGAAGCAGTACGGGTCACCACCCCCGAAAAAATCAAAAGCAATCACAAACAGCACGGGGAAGGTGATGTTGACCGTGTTTTTTGATCGCAAAGGCCCGATTTTACTGGACTTTCTTGAAAAAGGCACCACTGTTAACGCAGCACGATATGGGGAAACATTGAAGGCACTGCGCGCGGACATCAAATGCAAGCGTCCTGGACTTCTTACAGAAGGAATGCTTCTTCTCCACGACAACGCGCGTCCTCACATCTCGAAAGCAACGGTAGACCTCATCAAAAAGTTCAACTGGGAAGCAATGCAGCAGCATCCACCTTACAGCCCTGACTTATCCCCATATGACTTTCACGTGTTTGGGGATCTCAAGAAACATGTGAAAGGCCGCAGGTTTCAGTCGAACGATGAAGTGAAGGAAGAGGTTTTGGAATGGTTCCACACGCAACCGAAAGACTTCTTCCATAAAGGAATTACACACCTTGTTACACAGTGGGATAAATGCCTTAACGCATTTGGAGAGTATTTTTAAATTCCTTGTATACACTTTGGATAAAATAAATAATTTTCGTTTTCATTTGTACGACCCTTATAATTCACTCTATAAAATGGAATTGCTACTTTTTTCTCTCTCGTGTGGTAATGATGATATGGCCTGGTTATAATAGGAGGATTTCTAATATATGTTATGTGTGACTATATATATAAATTGAGCTAGTTGAATATAATAAAATTCATCAAATTTTAATAAGTTTTTAAATTCTGAACTGACAGAAGTTAAAGTTTTTTTTAACAATATACGTAAAAAACGTTTTTGAATTTTAATTAGAAGATTTATATTTTTCTGTGTGGTCGAACCCCATAAACATATTTCAAAGCATAAACTTGTATGAATGAAGGTGCAATATAAATTTAGTAAAATATTACGCGGAAGACGATTGACCGTATAAATAATATCTAAAGAATGGGATAGTTTAATAGCTAAATGTTTTATATGAAGGCTCCACGCTAGACCAGGGGTAAAATAAATTCCTAAATATTTATAAGAAGGGACTCTAGATAGGATTTTATTATTAACGCATAGCTTAATTTTATTATAGTCAATCAGTTTATTACGTTGATGAAAGATCATGTAATATGATTTGTTCAGGTTTAGTGGAAGTTGATTTAATGATGGCCAGTTATAGACTTTATTTAGTAAAGAATTTACTATATTTTCAAGTTGTTCTTCAGAATCAGCTGAGGCTATAAATGTTGTGTCATCAACAAATAATATGCATTGTGTATTGTCAGCAATATTAAAAAGACCATTAATAAAAAGTGAGAACAATGGCGGCGATAAAATAGAACCTTGTGGTACTCCCTGGTTACTAATTAATTTTGGAGGAAGTTTTGAATTGAGATAAAGAGAATATTGTCTATCTAAAAGAAAGGAAGCTATCCAATTCAATGGCAGCCCCCTAATACCAAACTTCAATTTTAATTTATTTAATAATAAAGCATGGGGAACCATATCAAATGCTTTTTTAAAATCAAAGAAAAAAGTTAAAACCATTTTCTTTTGAGCCATTTGAATATTAATATATTCCGATTTTTCATAAAGAGCTGTGGAGATGTTTTTACCTGGGCAAAAACCGTGCTGTGGAGGGGAAATGAAATCATGGGAACATATGAAATGACTTAAGCGAATAAACAAATAATAAAAAAGAAAAATGCCGCGCGAAAATTGCACAGATTGCGTAAAAAGTTGTTTTTTCATAATCTACCTTTAGTGAACAGCTTCAACGAGGAAATGAAAACGACAAAGAACTTTGACCTTCAAGCTTTACGTTAATGAAAACAATATGTTACTTGTGACCTAGTTATTATAATTTTATAAGTTTCATAAATAATCACTGTACGGAAATTTGCGACCGTCACATATTTATTTAGCAGAAAAACAAAGGATGTTAAATAAATGGTATCCACAGCCTTTCGCTTCACGGCAATCGCTTTAGAAAGAATTTTCTTATAATGTTCTTCATCAGCCATTTATTGAACGAATTCCTGACCGATTTTCTTCATTAGCTCCTAAAAGAAATGCCTTGTTACTTCAATAATTATAACGAACAAACGCTGCTGATGAATCAGTGGCGGATTTAAGGTGGTAGCTACAGGGGCTATAGCCCCCCCCCCCCCATTGGTCCTAAACTTATATCAATTAGATAAATTGTAAATATATTTATACTGTAATAATTTTACAAATTTACATTTACAAACTTCAGTATAGGAAAGACCTCAGGACCATCATTTCCCTGGGGGAGGGGAGTGGTTATTTGAAATAACTTATAACATATTAGCCAAACCACCTGATTAGCTCCCCGACCCCTTTAGCTCCCCTCCCCCCTTAGCCCCCTCCTTGACCAAGTTCTAGATCCGCCACTGTGAATGCAATGGTTTTTTGCCTTACTAAGCGTATATGGGCTTAATACTGCACGCTATTGACCAGCTTTATCGAGAACACAGAGAATACCTTTAGGGAACATTTTTACTGTTTACGAATCAAAGCAAACTGAAGCAAATATTTCTGCGGGCAGTTTTACAATTAAAAGAGTAGCAATATGACGATTCGTATAGTAACGGAATTATTAGAAAAGGATAGGAATGTTTCGCTTATTAAAAATAATGTAGGAAATAGAACGCACGGCGCAATATGTGGCATAAAATGTTTGTTTCCGCTCAGGGGAAACTGTATCGATTGTAAAAATGTGTGTGATTTCCGATGCGCTTTTTCCTGAATTACGATCGTAAGCCTGAAATCATTCAAAATCAAAAGAAACAGTTTGGGAACTCCTGTTAGAGTTTACCGAGAAAACAATTAATGTCGTTGCCGCTATTGTGAGAGAGGATCGTCGCATGAACTAACTCGCCATGTAAGCCCGTTCACAATTCTTCCTGACCGAGCACATGGTTCAGGTTTCCTCAAAGTGGGCATCAGGACTGCTTAATATCGGAGCAAAAAGAAGAGGAGTCGAAACTTGCGCGAACTGTAGGGTAAAACCACTGAATGTGGCGAATCAATTGTGATGAAAGCTGGCTGCATCATTTCGACCCAGAAAGCAAATAGACCAGCACGGCTTGGAAAAAATTCAAGTTTGAGTCATCTTTAGGGAAAGAGATGATCACTTTATATTCTTCGACTGTCAAGAAATGATTTATCAACGTGCCTCCACGCAAATTGTAATGTTGCATCAATTTCGCAAGAAATGTCCAGATCTTTAAACAGAGACTATGTCACTCCTAGAATATAGAAAAACATAACACCAGTTAGAATTAGAAATATAAGACAGCCAAAATTATGGACACTAGGATAACAGCAGCGGAAGAAAAGAAATACTATTCTACATAAATATGTTACAAATAAAAAAACATTAATAAACTGTGGACAAGAGGTTGGTTTTTCTCTTTTGGTATTACGATTATCCACAGTTTCTCTGTTTGATTATTAGCCCTAGGAATTGATCGACCTTGGATCAGGCTGGCACACTTTCTATTGATGACTAGAAGTAGTTTCTCAATGACTAAAATTTATTTAGCATAAAAATAATAAAATTTTCGATGATTATTATTTCTCTCTTATTATGCTAAATAAATTTTATCCACAAGAGATTTTAAATAATGCCGAATTATCAGATATAAATTTATTATTCAACCAAATACTGAAGAAGGAGAAAATAAAAGAACTATTAAGCAAAAACAAAAGAATACAAGAACTATGTAATTAAACATACATTTATAAGATAAGATAATACTATGTTTTATATTAATAAAACTACAATGTATAAATAAGGTAAATACTAATAATACTATAACCAAATAATAACAACAATATAACCAAAAAACAATGAATAGAAGAAGTATTGTTCAAAATTTAAAAAGACTACCATTGTAAGACATTTAAGCATTTCAACTGGAAATACTGATGATGCCGAAAGGATGAAAATCGATTTTATCTAAACATTAATAAACCATTGTATTGTAAAATGGACGTTATAAAATTATAACTGTATACACTATACAATACAACGTGTGTAAAATAATGAATTGTAACATTAATCTTCAAAATTCTCGATCGATTCTAATAAGTAAATACAATTAAGAAATCTCAATACTGTTTAAATCATTAGCGAATATGTGTCCATTAATGCCAATCACGCCATCAACAGAGAATAAAAGCACTCAAAACTTATATTTCTAGGACCTATAATTAGTTCTTTTTTATTAACTGAAATCCTTTGTGTTTACTCCAAGCTCTCAAGCAATTTTAGGTTCAAAGTTAATTAACCTTCACTATCATTCAAACATGATCGATCGACGAGTGTGACACTTCAGAGCCTTTTTTTTAATCGCTAGTACCCGTCATGCTTATATATAGTCTCCCTTAAGGATTCATTAGCCAGCCCTATTTGAATAGCGCCTGTCAACTGCGCCCTTAATAGAGACGGCTGGCAATAATTCTTTTGACGCCGCATTTGACAACACTTTGCACCGTCACCTCCTCCTTCCTGATTCTGACCTCCTCTGAAAGGGTTCTGAAAGCCCTTCTCATTCGAGTATACTTATTGCTCCTCATTTCTGTCCCATACACGCGAGAACAAGTTAAACTAACTTCGTTGTTGAAAATAGGCATGCATTAAAAACTGACTATTTTACAGTTTACTTCTGGTGAAAGTCAAATAATAAATATTCAGCAGCTCATAGTTAAACTCATCGTTAAAATTCATTTTATTTAGCCTGATTTAGCTCGCATTTCAAAGATGTCAATTAACAGTGGATAAGTAATTCAATAGAATATCCGTAAATAAATTCAATAAACTCTTGTTCATCAATTTGTCTGAGATTAAATGTTTACAGGCAAGCCCTTATTAAATTCGTTATTGGGTACCCAAATTGCCTCAGCCTAAATAATTAGCTACCAATTGTGTGTAGGCTTGAGATAACGAGAGATAATCAAATCATTCGATTTTTCAAATTTACCTCGAGATAGCCACTCAGGCGTCTACAGCGGCTACAAAATTAGCAGAAGTTACCATTTCATTAATGGCTCCTTGCTTATCTGACCGTTTGTTCCATATAATAAATTGGTTGATCACATTTACTATGCTACACAGGACAATTTAATTATGAGCAGTCTACATTTATTATTTAATTCCAAGTCTTTACAGTGGATCTTCGATCAAACAATACAAGCACACAGAAAGTTAAAACAACCAAAAGCATCACAACAAAAATTTTAACTATAAAAATCTTCAAGCTCGATTATGAAAGTCTATGTCAAGATCAGTAAGCCTAACAATATAATTTTGTAAACAAGTCAATAATCCATAGTCAAAAAAATATGAAGTGACCGTAGTCCTTGGCTGCAATCAAAGAAGAGCTTTTGCGAAGAGAATGAGCCCCAAACTTTTACAAAAAAAGTTTATATACAAAGCATAAGCTTAGGAAAAAAAAGTCAAACTTGAACTAGCGTTTTCAAAGCAAAAATCTTACGGCACAAATAAAGTTGATATATGGCACGGGGCAGGGCATCATACATTTTCTCACGATGAATATTCCATTTAAGTTGAGAACCAAGGTACATACCAAGTAATTTAATACATTCGGCATACCTAATAACACACATTTAACAACCAAATCACTAATCAAAGGGTTCTTAGAAAACATCGTGACCTTTCAACTACGTATTTCAGCTCAAGTTCATTATCAGTCATCCACCTCTCAATTTCGAAAAAAGAAGAGGCCAGAGCAGTATAGCATTTATCCGGAAAAGCATACCCAAAACAGTAATATCATCAGCATACAAAAAAAAACAATACATCCAGAGGAAACATCAAAATCACACATATAGATATTAAACAAAAGTGGACCAAGAATTGAGCCCTGTGGGACACTTAACATTTTCACAAATACCAGAATTACAATTATTCAAAGTGACATAGTGAATTCGACCAACAAGACAATCACGGAGCAGAGAAGCACCCTTTAAGCCCACCTTTTCAATAAGAAATAAAGAAAGTAAACTGGATCTAACTCCAAACATCAGGTAAATGATATTAATTAGAATATGGATGGAAAAATTCTGCGACCTGGATTCGAACCAGGAACCTCGACTGTAGGATAGGAGAAATTCACGTTCTGTGAATCGGGTTCCCGCCTCCCATTGGGCTTTCCATCTTGACAACTTGGTTGTCTTCAAGACACTTAGTAACAGCATGGCTGTACAAGGTTCTGTGATAGCCCAATTGGTAGAGGCATCGACCATGACAGTCGAGGTTCCTGGTTCGAATCCAAGTCGCAGAATTTTTCCATCCATATTCTAATTAATATCATTCACCCACCATTTCAAGTTTATTCAAAAGTATGCTATGATTAACTGAATCAAAAGCTTTAGTCAAATCTAAAGATGCCATAGACGTCGAATGACCCACCGGAGCGAACACCATATTGATGCTTAGTCAAAACATTATGCTTATTAAGAAAGAAGTTCATTCTAACTTGCACATTTCTCTCAAAAAATCTTAGAGAACACAAATAAAAGTGAAATAGGTCTATAATTATTAGGATCGGCTTTATCACCCGCTTCAGCAAAATATTTATTAAAAAATTATATGGCATATGATCCGCTATAACAGAGTAGGTAACCTTAACAGCCTTCACTTTTATTCCATCGATCCCAGGACTAACAAGGGAATCCCACATAGCCTATCCACTTTAACAATGGAATCCTTGTATGGCTATGTGTGCTCAAATTTTTTAGTTTTCGCGGTTTATTTTGAAAGAAACAAAATTTCGCACTCTCTTATTTTGCAAGCATCTATAGGGTGAATACAAAAGTCTGAACCCCCCTTTTATATAGGAAGTTGTGGGTGGCCTATCCCATGGTGCACTTTTCATCATCCCAATTATGCAAATTAGGACACATTCAAAATTTATCTCAAAAACCGTAAGGGATAGAGAAAAAAACCCAATTGCAAACTTGTTCAGCATAAAAAAACAAAAAAAGCAAAAAAAAATCATCCAAATCGGACCAACCAATCACCCAGAATCACGTGATGAACTGTTTGTAGCTTACAAACAGTCACACTGTAGAAGGAAAACTGAATGTTAATATTTCCACCATGTAAAGCATGCAAATCAAAAAATTAACATAAATTATCATACTCACATTCACTTTCATGCGGAAAAGCAAATAAAAGGCATGTTTCAGCACACAGAAGACAGAACAATTTCAGGATGGCAAGCTACACTGTTCCGGAAATGGGCAACATGAACTTCTGCTTCGGAGAGGCAAGGAGAAACCTACATGCTGCAGTTAGGTTGTATCGAGACAGATACCCTAACGAACGCCATCCATCTCGTCAAACGAATGCGTCACATTATTCAAAGATTCGAGGCTACAGGAAATGTTAATGCAGAACGAGGACGACCAAGGGCACAAGGCGACGAAGATACAACAACACTAGTTCTAGCTACAGTTGCTCCAAATCCCCACACAAGCAGCAGAGCAACTGTTGCAGATGTTGGGTGCCATCAGAGAACTGTTCTCAACATTCTACAAGCACATCATTTTCACCCATACCATATTCATTGTCACCAGGAGTTACTGCCATTGGATTATGGTTACTTACCTGCCTGGATGACAATCCAAACTTATGAGGTGTTGTGGACAGATGAAGCCCAGTTCACCAGGGATGGAGTTATGAACAGGCACAACCATCATCAGTGGGCAGACGAAAACCCACGATGTCTGCGAGAAGCAACTCATCAAGTGAACTGGAGAATCAATGTGTGGTGTGGATTGTACAATGACACTGTGGTTGGACCGTATTTTTACGATGGAACACTGACTGCAGAACGCTACGGGCTGAAATTCTCAACGTGGTAGTCACCGACTCCATTGACAATTTGCCATTGGCCTCGTATCAGCGCACGTGGTTTCAGCATGATGGAGCTCCTCCACATTACGGGTTGGTCGTTCGCGAGCGTCTAAGCGAGATGTTTGGACAACAATGGATTGGCCGAGGAGGACCAGTTCGTTGGCCACCCCGCTCCCCTGATTTTACACCACTTGACTTTTTCTTGTGGGGATACCTGAAGGACAAGGTTTATACTACGCAGCCCGCCTCACTGGAGGATCTGGTTCAACGAATCCAGGAAGCGTGCCGAGGAGTGACACCAGCCATGCTTGCCGATGTTTTGGCGTCAGTTAGGTTCCGTGCCCAATTGTGTTATGGTGCCTAATTGTGTTTTGGCGTCACATCGAGCATTTTGTTGATTAACTTTTTTTTTAAACTGTTTGAAATAGCTTGTTTGAAGCTACAAACAGTTCACCACGTGATTGTGGTGATTGGTTGGTCCGATTTGGATGATTTTTTTGTTTTGTTTGTTTTTTTATGCTGAACAAGTTTGCAATTGGGTTTTTTTCTCTATCCCTTACGGTTTTTGAGATAAATTTTGAATGTGTCCTAATTTGCATATTTGGGATGATGAAAAGTGCACCATGGGATAGACCACCCACAACTTCTTATTCATTGGATTTATCAAAATTGAAATATCTGCTTCGGTTCAAAAAATAAAAGGGGGGTTCAGAATTTTGTATAATAGCTTCAGCTAGTAACATATTTCAATATGGTGGAAATCTGTGACATACATGTTCGAGGGATTCCCTTGTAAGTCAATTTTTAAGGCTGTAAACAACCTTTCTTAATTCAAAATTAGGACAGGAAAGGGGGTAAAAAGAATGAGGATTACTAAAGCAAAATCAGACACACTGTCAGCAGCAGAAGAATACACGAATACAATTGAGCAAAATAATCAGCCATAGAGACAGGAATAACAAGTCAGGCAACTGAAATGCCCAGGACCGATAGGATTTTAAGGCATTCGAGAATAAAAAGGAAAGTATTTGATTTCTAAAGAAGTCTTTGGTTGTTAAGATTAGATGAGATTGCTAAGGAAGCCTCTGGTTGCTAACCAAGGCATACTTCTAAGGGAAATGCATAGTCCAAACTGATTCAACTATCTGAAAACTTTAATGCAGAAAGTAGCAATTCTCTATAGATTAAAACATAAGAACCCTTTAACGTAGAAGCATTCCAGTTTAATGAAATAAGCGTTAATTGTTGAAGCGTTTTGTGTAAGGGTGAATTCATAAACAATTGCTAACCATGTACAATTGAAGCGAACGATTAACTGCTAGCTATTGTTACAATTTGCTGAACACAAATTAACTCTTGATAATAAAAGGCGTAAGTAATTAAATGCCATATCTTAGCATTGAAAGTTTCCAATGGTTCAATAATGATATCTTTAAAAAACGCATCATGGAACCAATTTCGACTGTCATTAATTTGACGTTATATTCATTCATGACATATCATTCCAAGTTATTTGATATATTACATGCCATATTTTAGCATTGAAAATTTCCAATGGTTCAATAAAGTTATCATTAAAACACACATCATGGAACCAATTTCGACTATCATTAATTTTAGTGTATATTCATTCATTACACATCATTCCAAGTTGTTTGATATATTACATGCCATATCTTTGCATTGAAAGTTCCAATGAGCCATAATGGTTCCACTAAATCCAGGTTCCTTTGAACCAATTTCGACTGTCATTAATTTTACGTTATATTCGTGCATGACACATCATTCCAAGTTGTTTGATATATTACATGCCAAATCTGAGCTTTGAAAGTTTACCCTGAGCCATACTGGTTCCATGAAACCACATACCATTGAACCTATTTCGACTATCATTAAGTTTACGTTAATATTCAACCATGAAAGCTGTTATTTCAAGCTGTGTGATATAATACATGCCATATGTTAGCTTTGAAAGTTTCCAGTGGACCATAATTGTATCACTAAACCAAATACCCTTGAACCAGTTCTGACTGATATTGACCATCAAGGAAGACGATCACGTGTCGTCACTTAATTCACAAGCTTTTTCTCTGCTTTAGCTATGGAATGCCAAAGGGAAAATAGCATTTGGCAGCACAGGCCATTTATACATGGAATTGTATAGTGAAAAACGTGGTCCCCTATGTTATTTTTGACATTTTGAACCGGAAGTAGTTCGCCGATTTTTTCCACCAACGAACTCAGTCATCCGATTTCCCTAAGTTGTCGAATGGCGAAAACGGAAGTCGAAATTTCGGAAGCGTTCGAAAGCTAGAGCACCAACAGACAGACGGACAGACGGACGGACGTACATTTGTGAAAACATAAGTACCTATCGGTCCTAATAAATATATCATAAAACAAGAAAATGCAGAATCGTCGATTCGTGGCTTTCCCAATGACTTTTCAATAAGGTGATAAAACCATTTCTACCCATCTGTGACATATGTTGATAAAATCTATTTTGACTCAAACGTGGTCGTATGTAAATGAAAACGATAGAAAGCCTGTAGCAGCGAGCAGTGGCACTACCAACGATTGTACTTTAATATTGTGTCGGTGCGAATGAAATGTCCTGAAAATGAGCAACACATTTAGACACAAATAAGTAAAATTAATAATATCTTGCCTAGTCAAAATAATGCCCTGGAACGCGTTATTAATTTGATCGCTTACTGGAAAAACTGTTTTTAAAATGAGCGCTCAGTCTCGTTTAGGCTGATCGCTCACGAGACTGTTGAGCAGAAGAAACAATCGCTCAGTTTCGCTCAGCAACTTATAAGGAAGAAGGAAAAAAGATCGCATAGCCTATTTCCTTGTAGGCTATGCGCTCAGTTTTTATTGTTTTCTTTATAAGGATGACGTACAGCTGATTCGCTTCCATGATTGGCTGAAAATTCGCATCAACTTATTTGAAGCAAATGAATCGTAGGAATTAACATCGTTTTATTGCTAAACTGAGCGAGGATAGAATGAGCGTTCGCTAAATCTTCGCTCAATTTAACAACGCACTCATACTTGCCATCTGTCCGACATGGCCATGATCGTTGAACAGAAAAAGTTTTTCGGCTGGGATCTGAAGAAGTCATCAATTGCAAATTGAATCTCATTGTCTGTCGTGAATTGTTTCCCTGACAGAAAGTGATCCAGGCGACGAATCAAATGATAGTCTGTAGGAGATATGGAATAGACAGGATGGGCAATGCTTCACAACTCGAAGCATTTGGTGTTAACATCGTTCGGAGCAGAAGAAATCCGTAACTGTTGATCAAAGGCCGGTTGTTTCTACAGCAACCTCTGGTGCATCTGTTGAAATTCAGCACAGTAACCTTGTGCATTGATGGCTTAGGCTTTTGCCAAGAAACTCCGATGAATTATCCCGATTGTAGACCAATCATCTTCTGGGGGAGTAGGGGTGCTTAGGATGCCGTCCAGGATACTTCTTGCTTAATCATTGCCCAGATCGTTTAGAATTTCATACAGCACCATTTTCGACGCAGGTGAGGTTTCGGTGCAGTAGAGGTTCCTGTTTATTCCTGTATGTGCAGATTTGCAAATGCTTGGATTTGTTAGCAGTTGGCAGTTCATGAGTGAAGTAAGGAAAATATACAAAGAGGATTAAATCTTCTACTTTGTGTCTTCTCATTTCAATAACTTTCCCAATGAAAGGTAACTCCGCAGCTAAGTCTTAACGATAGGCCAAAACCATTCTAAAGAAATGAAACGAACCTGTTAAGGTCGCTGTGGTGAGTCCTCTTCAGGAAAAAAAAAACTTTCATCATCAATCTAAAGGGTTAAAACTTTTTTAAGTTGGGATATTTCAAAGGCAATCAATTTACCGAAACCATCAGATATATTTTTGTAAATACCTGACAGGAATGAAATCAAAACGAATTTGGCGGAACATGTGAGATATCCATGTTAAAGCTTATCATGACATTCCATTTAGGAAACGAAACAAGACAAATTATTATAGGTCGACACATAATTCATAACCTGCAAACAAAAGCAAACGATTTCGGAAATTATTTATTGCTACAATGTTTGTCTTTTATGACATGCATGACGACTTTTTGATCATGCAAAAAATCAGTTAAAATCGCCATTTGATAATGTTTGAATGTATTTGACTTCCTCTCATGCCAGAGTCGTTCAAAAATGTTTTGTACTCCCCCCCCCCCCTAATTACGAGATGTGATCAAACGAAATCCATTCGAGTCAAGTAGCTGTTGTAAGAAGAAGGCAGGAACAGAAAACCAAGCAAATAGAAAGATTAATATTTAATGAACAGCATTGTACACATGTTTCGCAAATGAAACCACCCATAGCGTTTAGGCGCGCATCCCTTTGTTTGGGGAGAGGGAAATTCCGTCCGCGAGAAAAAAAAAGGTTGCTGCTTGAACCAGCCCGTAACTACTTCTGATCCACCTCCTCATCGGTGTTGTCCCTTGAGGAATTTCCACAGTGTTCACGGACCGAACACTGTCACAAGGGAACAAACCCGGGATATTCGAGAACCTCCCATTTCTTCTTGGCTAGTGCATCCACAACAACTTGTGCGACATGTGGGCGAGCATTGTCATGGAGAATGATCATTCCTGAAGACAGCATGTCGGGTCGCTTGTTTTTGATAGCCATCTTTTTTTGCGGATGGAATTTTTCAAAAAATCTCCCCAAACAGTGGGATGCGTACTTAGACGCCAGGGGTGACTCCTTTTGAAATACGTATGTAGAATACTGTTCATTAAATACTGCTGTTTCTATTTACTTATGTTTCCTGCTCCCTCTGCCTTCATTTTACAACATCTACTTGACTCGAACGGGTTTCATTTGAACACGCCTCATCTACGGATACTTCCACTTCGCGTTGGCAGCAGCGCCTTTGTTGCCGACTTGGGTGGCAGTGAACGCTCGAAGTGTGCAAGATGGAAGCGTTCAAGCAAGAACAAGGAGCAGTCGTTCGGTTTTTGATGGCGGAAAAGTAGTCGCCAACTGAAAATTCGCCGCTGAATGGGGAGAACTGTCTGAGTATGGTCTGCACGATTTCGTTCTGCACGCAGCCAACTGCATGCAAAGTCGTATTGACCATCTTCTTCGACCATTGAGGCTAGTTCTGAACGAGTTCGTCCTCAAATCTATACATTTAATTCCGACAACAACACGATGATTCTGGACATCCTGCAACGGCGGATCAAAACAAACCACCGGTCTTCCTGTCCTTCGGGATCATCCTGCTCCAAGACAACGCACACCACACGTCGCCAAGAAAACCATATATACCCTAACATGCTTCAAATGGGAGGTCTTAGAACATCCACACTACAGTCGCGAGCTCTTCCCATGCTGATTTTATCTTTTTTGATCCACTGAGAAAGCGCTTAAGGGAGTGGCGATTTAGGTAGAATGCAGAAGTCAAGATTGGATTCGTTTCCACCCGACGGACTTTTTTGCGCCATTTGTATCTCGCTCCGTGTGACTGACAGGTAGAGTAACCCGGGGGAAGGTGGATAACGGGGGAAGGTGAATAATGTTAAGCTGTTACCGCGAAAAAATTTTTTAAAATCGGCTTTCGCTCATTTCCACTAGACGACGATTTTTGTTCTTTAGTTATTTCCGATTCCATCGATTTCTGCCGCGATCAACGAGAGGAAAAAATTTTTTCTGCAAGCAGTAGCACCCAGCTTGGTGAGTAAAATCCCTACCATCTAAGATACGATAAAAGTCATTCTGATCTACAAATTTGAATAACGATTGTAAAAATGTAGTTTTTTGGTTGGTGGAGGTGTTAAGTAAAGGCTATTGAATGAAGGCATAGCTTCACTCATCGCCCATTAGTAACATTATAGACATTTATCCACCTTCCCCCGGTGTCCAGTACTACAGTACATGCTGAGCACAAAGTCTTTTCCTGATGAAGAAAATTAAAAAAAAATTGTAAAATAGATACCTACGGTTCTTTGTACTATGATCTCCATCTCAAAAAGTTTTTCTTCACATCATTAATACACTTCAACATGTGCACCTTTCGTAGCTCTGAAAACATCTAGACGATATTCAATTTCTCTCCACGTATTGGCCAGCATGTCTTCTGTTACCATCAATATCGCATCCGTTATTCTTGCCTTTAATGTGTTATGTGTTCACGTCGGAAGTCGGTGTAACAAACACTTTATCCTTAACATATCCCCACAGGAAAAAGTCTAAGGGTATTATGTCCGGAGAACGTCGGGGCCATGCTATTGGCCCATCTCTTCCAAACCATCGATTGGAAAACGTTGAATTTTCAATATGACCGATTTTAGCGTCACATACATCGTTTTGACTCCTACCGTATCAGCAGTTTAAAAACTTTTTGAGATGGAGATCATAATACAAAAAACGTGTATATATATATCTGAAAAAGTATTTTTTATTAATTTTCTTTATCAGGGAAAGACTTTGTGCTTACCCTGTGGTATTATAATGCACTAATGCGATCGCATGAAAAGAGTAGCAATCTGTCTTTGTTCAGGATATCGTGCCAGTATACATTATCCTGATTGAATGAACGGACGTTGAACAGCGAGTGTTAATTAGAAACAACGGAAACTACAGAAATCCGTAGCCACATAAGCAATGTGTATGAAAACTACATGCTTTTATCAAATGATAAAGAACGAAACAAGTGATTCCATGAGGTGCAATGATCGTTGACTGGTGATTCGACGTCAGGGCAAGCAAACAATGCGACTACCAATGCTATCGCACCGGAATTAGCAGAGCCTCGTTCGGGGATGAGCATTTGCGAACAAAGTTGCCGTGTGCACGCAGGTATTCAGGATCGCAGTAGACACTTGATCGCAGTGAGTGCCCTATAAATTGGAATCTGTGTCGAAAGACATTCAGCTTGCCCCAGCATCAAAATAAAAGTCGCCGTTTTCATCGCTAGAATCACTGCGGGAGATGGAGATGAAACGTGGTGGTTTCATTATCAACCATAAATCAAAAGAGAAGCAGACAATGGAATCATATGTCGTCTTCGCCGCCAAAGACTACGACATCCGCTATACGAGGTGCTACCCAAAATTTCCTGAAATTGTTTTATTCTGACCTAACCTAAGAGGTACGAAGTTTTGCCGATAGATGGTGTTAGGGGTACGTCTCAGCTGTAATTGTGCCAAGTGGTGTCATCCTATGTACACGTGATTTTGAGTTTGAGCTATTTTTGTCGCTCTTTGTGCAGGTCGTGTTGCGATTCTCGATATTAAAGCTGAAGAAAACTGCGGCTGAAACCCACAGACTGTTGAAGGAGGCTTTTGGTGAACATGCTTTAGGCCAAACCCAAACATATCAGTGGTTTAAGCGTTTCAAAGATGGTCGGGAGTCTGTGGAAGACGACAAGCATTCTGGTCGACCGTCAACAAGCATAACTCCGGAAATGATCACAAAAGTGCGTGACGTGATCCGAGAGGACCGAAGGCAGACCATCCACGATGTTAGTGATCGCTTTGGATTGTCATATGGGACGTTTTGAGACGATTGAGGGAAAACATGAGGCGCAAAAGGCCAGAGATGTGGAAGAAGAAAGACTGGCTGCTCCGTCACGGCAATTCTCCGGCGCACACATCGCTCGCTGTGAGGGACTTCCTCAACAAAAACAACATGACCGCTGTCCCCTGGCACCCTGCGATTTCTACCTCTCCGAAAATTGAAATTGTGGTTAAAAAGAAGGCGATTTGACTCCATTGGTGTGATCCAAGCGGAATCGCAGCAGGTGTTAAACATACTCCAACCTGAGGACTTCCAGGATTGCTTCCAGAAGTGGGAACATCGCTGGAAGCGATGTATAGATGCCCAAGGAGACTACTTTGAAGGGAACGGTGGAAATTAAAAGATCGGGTTAGTTCTGTATTTTATAGAGGTACATTTCGGGAAATTTTGGATAGCACTTCGTATAGCCCAGATTTGTCTCTATGGCTTTCACATTTGATGAAACACCTGTGGAATTTGAAGATTTCACTTGGGCGAAATCTTCGGGAATAGTTCCAACAGAAGATGAGCCACTAACTTTTATGCACGAAGAATCGAATGTCTGGATCAAAGTGGACTTATAAGGGGTTATAAGGCAGGGATTATTTTTAAGTTACTTACAATTATACTGGTAATAAACCCTGTGGTCTTTTTCATTTGAAGAGCCTAGACATCCTCATCCACGGCATAAATCTTTTCTCAGCTGCAATCGAGCTATTTTAGAACTGGATAAACGTACATCGATCTTGCTTGACGAACGTTGCATCTAGATTTCATGTCCAGACAATGCTTTTACCTAAATGTCGATTGCATCTAAATAGCGCCATGCCTTTTTTACCTAGGTAACATGCACAACTCATGTTTAAAGTCGACGATTGCCTCTGATGATGGTGTAATGCCGAAATGCGTCAGGCTAATAAATTAATTTTATCGTGTCACTCTTTGTCCCTATATTTCAGCATCAATTATTATAATACTAGTCAACCATGGAACTTATATTTATGCTTATGTGTATGCGCTCGCCTATCAATTTATGGCGGACGTTTGTTTACTCATTTAATATTCAAACTAAAATGTTTTCTGATTCAAAATTTTATTTTAGCAGATTAATTATTTTGTAGTCAAGTGTTGAGTGGAAAATGGATTCTATTTGAAGGTTATGAAATAATCCAAAATCAAAATGTACGACAATTACGTATTTTTTAAATTTAAACTACTTTAACTGTATTAACACAGGGATTATAATCAAAACCTAATTAGACAACAAAATTTATTATTTCCGATTAATTTGATTCTTGAATTATTCATAAACTAGTGAGCGAATTTCAATAGACTAGTGAGGTCATGAACTGTGAGTGGAACAATAGATAAAACAACGAGATGCTTGTCAACAGAGTACAAGAAATGCAGTCATGATTATCGATTTTTTCTACATGATGCTCGTCTAGGGTTGTCATTACATGAAAGAAATTTCTAAAGTTATTTCTTGACGTTCACTACACTTATCCTCAATAATTTTCTTTTACACAATATTATATTTAGTACAGACAGCCACTGCATCGGCCTGTAAATGCCTTATAACAACCTTTTTTTCAACACCGATGATACAACGGCTGTAACAGCTATGATGGCTCCATCTCCGTAAAAATTTCTCAGCTTTAAAACAACCACATCTTTTTGAGATATACTGCACATCGCAGTCTAATTATAACATTTTTACACAACAACCTATTTTATAGCGTCCCCTTAAAACAGAGCGCCAACAGCAATAAATCACCCCGGTTTCTTGACTTCAGAAGCAAGCTTCTCCCAGTTAGTCTTGAAAAAGGCACTACATCACTGTCTACTACCATAACCAGAGATAAGAAATTTCTATCACATTCCGTTTATGAGAACTGTAAACCACATCCTCGAGCAATGCTGTGTTCAGAACTGCTGAAAAAGAAACATAAACTTCGCAACCTTAGACCTTTAACACCTCATAACTTTACTGTTACACGAACTAGTACTATTTATAGGCGCCTTAACCCCTACAATAACTTCTATAGAGAAACAATTAGAGGATTAAAAATCCTTTAGTGGTCTAGAATTTGGGTTTATAACCTGCTAGGAACAAAACCATCATTTTGCAAAATAGCATTAATATTCTATGTTTGCCAATAGTTAACATTTTAAGCTAAATATAACTCTTGAAACTTGCGGTTGATATGAAGTATTTGGCGCAGGCAATGATCATGGCTGCGTGTGTTCGTACTTGAGGATCAACGGTGCATAATCAAATTTTTTGTGAAGAAGAACGTTAAAGCAGTTGAAATTTTGAAAAGACTGACAGCATACAATGGGAAATAGACGATGTCACATGCAATAATATACGAATGATGTCAACAGTTTAGTTAAGAACGAGAGCTGCAGAAATGAAAAGATCTGCTGGTAGGACCTTGGGAATTGCGTTCTGGGACACGCAAGATATTATTGAATTGTTTGGAGAACAGAGTCGCAATAAATGCCTAGCATTACCGCGCATTGATAAAGGAAGTTGTACAAACGCCATTTGTAGGACCTAGTATGTGGTATAAAATATCACTCTTCTCCACGGCAAACGCCGACCCCACAGAACGAGTTTGTCACAACCGGCCGAAATGTACTTGGATGTTTTGCTCCATGGCCCTTACAGTCCGCACTTATTTTCACTTATTTGGATCCTTTAAAGAGCATCCGCGAATGAAGAAATTCAAGACAGACGAAGCATTGAAAAAAGACGGCCTGCAGTGGCTATAGCAGCAGCGTGTCTTCTTTCTTTGCCAAAGGAATCAGGGAGCTGCCAGAACTATGGCAAATTTTAATAACTTTCAGAAAATTAATTTAGAAGATGAACACACACACGAGGAATACTTTTAAAAAACTAATATACGCGTACTTTAGTGCTTGTCAGACTTTTATTTCTTCTGGGAAAAAAGAAGCCTCGGTCAACCTTAATGTAATATTTGTATGATTAAAAATTTAAAAAAGACGTTGTAAACAAACAAGAATCCGGCAAACATTCACTTTGGTAAAAATATACTTTTCTATTTCTCGATTTTGTATGACCCTTCACAACTGCATTACGCATAATACAGGGTTATTCAAAAAGAATGAGCCGAACCCCAAGCCCTATTTCTCAGTCCTCAATCAACTTCACGGAATGAGTCGCATACTATTGCAAAGAGAAGGGTTTTTAAGTTTTGTATATTAGCCAGCAGAATGCTTCTGTCGCGTTTTCCCGCCTCCGCCCCACAGTTACCAGTTGCCAGCAGAGTGCTGCCTCAGTTATCTATTATACAGATAGATGAGCGGGTGGACAAAGGAAGATAAATGGAAGCAGGTCAATAAGTGTAGTTTCTTTGAAATGTAAAAACGGCCGCAAGGAACTCCGCCGACGCATTCAGCAACGTCGCCACGGAATATGGGGCACGGCGTGCTTCTCCTACACGACTGCATATCAGTCGCTAAACTTCTGCTACCCTGGAGAGTTCTAGGGTACGACGTGTTGCCTATGCTCTATATACACCGGGGCTTGCGCCTAGCAACTTTTTTGACGCAATGAAAGAGGCGGTGACAATGAGAAATTCTCCAACGACGAGCTTCGGACGGTATCTAGAAGTTGTGCCAGGAATCCCCCAAAGAATGGTTTCACAACAGAGTTTCCCAACCTTCTTTTGAATATCGCACACCTAAAATTTATAATGAACCCTGCAAAATCAAAAACTCGTTGCATCACCCTATTTTGCCTATAAAAGGCAAAAGAAGTTACTGAATCCATTTAGAATCATCAGGACAGAAAGGATTAATCATTATTAATTACAATCACTTTTTTCTTGTACCCCACAAGAATGTATTTTCGCGTTCCCAAGATGGGAATCCCTTTTCTAAAGTAACGTGCGCTCAATTCGTCCCATAATTGGTAAGTTGTAGTGCCAATCATTTTTGAATGATTTAAGTACTTAAGATGATCTTAAAGCAATCTAACTTTCGGAAGTTCCTTAACAAATTAACAGAAGCGTGACACGATTTGACATGTCCTACATTTATGGTATTCCCATCATGGGATATAGTGCCATATTGGGTAACGTTTCACGTTTTATAACCTTGTCCTATGACCAATGAAACAGAGGGAATAGACCAGTTTAACAACGGGGGGGGGGGACCTGGGAAGCAAAGATCCAGCAATGAAGTAATCATGAAATGCTCACAGCTCACCCCACATGGGGCTAGACCCGTAATGCTCTTGTTTGCCAAAGTCTGATTACAAAAGAAAACAGAAAATCTATCCGAAGGCACAAGATTGGAATTAACGAAGCGTTCCAATAACCGACACAATAAATAATAATACTTATAAGGTCAATTACAATCTGGTCATTTCCTTAGCTAATAAAGTACGTCGTAATTCAGATCGATCCCTGATATTCAATGATGCCTAATAAGCAAATCACGCACATCAATCACGCACTAGATTGCCTATTCAGGATAATAAATTGGTATCTTGAGAAGATGAGCAAATTCATGAGCTGCTTTTTTCATTAATGCAAATGGCAACGGGGGGAAATGAAGCGTTCATTATTAGTTCTTTCATGATCAATAACTTCATTATCTAATCTTTTTAGGATGGAAATCTCAATAGATATAATACAATCATCAAATTGTATACCGGTATATTTTATATTTAGCTTTGCACTATACAGCTCTTCGCGTATTCCTTTGTCTATTACTTTAGACACAGGATTTTCATTCACTTCTACAAAAATAATGGAAAAGACTGCCCTATAATTACAAATGCGACATTGAATTGAAATAACTAATTAGAAATTATCTTCTTATCTTAAGAGTATTAACAGCTTACCCGTCGCCGTTGAAAATCTAGTCATCTTTACAGCTTTGATCTTACATGCCAACACCACTGAGCTTAATGATCCATCTTTCATCCCATGTAATCCATCATGAAAAACATCAGCAGCCATTTGCCGAAAAATAATTTTTTTTTCTGTTGCTCACCTATCAAAGCAGCACGAGCAATTTCTCTTCGTCACTTGTAAAGACACGTGCGCAAACGATAAACACGTTGAAAAATTAAAACATAAACGTCTACTTAATACAAACGTGATTTTCTTCACTTTGATAAGATAATGGAATTTCAGCAATGTTTACCTTTATTAAATTACATTCTCGGCATATTTTTTTGCGCTAGTGGCGTTAAATTTTTTTTTACAAACTTCAAAGAGACTCGAATCTTCAAAGATTTGACATTCTCATTAAAAATTACCTATAACAGAAGTTGTAGTAAATGTATGTTAAAAGGAGATCGGGGAAGACGAAACTTTTGCATAATTGATTTCGTGTTCATCGATTCCTGCTTCTAGTTGAACGAAATAGAACCTTTAAGCAAAATATCGTTTTCATTTTCAATAGAATAATAAATGTTTCTACACGAACATGAAAATCCATTAGAAGAGCTATTCATTTATCGATTATTCGCTGCATTTAATCAGGCCTCTTTTACTTTACTGCAAACATTACCGGGCGATTTCTCCAATTAGAAAACTAATGCAAAGCGATTGTCCTTTTGATCAAGCCTTATGGCACCAGCTAGACCATTAAGGGCCATACCCAATAATTTTCTTCAAAAGTCGTATAAAATGAAAATGGACGACGGGCATCATCAGCAAACTGAGATTAACTTAGAGTAAACCGATTAAATCCCAAAGGTGAAAGAGAAAGAAAGAAAAGGAAAAGGAAATGAACACCTGAGCAAACCAATCGGTTTCCCACACCTCTACCCGAACATCCAATGAAAGTAATTTTTCTTTCGCGGCTTTTCTTTCCTTTACGATGTTATTTTCGCTTTCTCTTCTTTTGCCTTCTCTCCTTCTTCAACAGACTCTTTAGTTTGCACGTGACTTTGTTAAACATCGAGTCTTGAAAAATCGATAAAGTATTCTCTTTGAAGTCTCACGAAATCTATCGATAGAGAGACAGGAACGAGACGACAGAGAAAAAGAGGGAAAAAAAGGCTTTCCTCCAAATGGAATTGACTCTACCTTTTCAACATGAAACTTCATTATGTTCAAATGAAATAGCTTATCGACAGATCAAGACTTTTTTTAAAAATCAATCAAGATTTTCGTCTCGATATATCTATTTTACTGCACCCCCTTCAATTGATTTTTCAAGTCTGCGTTACGTTTCTCCATTACAAATGTTCGTCTTAAACAATCTCCGAACTGGCTTTCAAATGCAACCCTGTTTTTGTAAATCATTTTAAATTAATGGAATAAAAATAATTAAGTTGGCCACAGTATTGAAGAAAAATTCATGAATTGATTAAAAGTTCGCTGCATATTTCAGCAAGATTTGCTGATCAAACAGTAGATTATAAAACATTCGATTATAATCAGCTAGTTAATTATCATCCGTTGCTTGAAGAGATTAAAGCCGAGGACAAATTTAACATTTTCATTTAACCAATAATTAAACCAAAAGGTAGCGGCAAATTATAGAGTATAATTAATGCAGAAGTAAACGTGAAGGGGCGCATGAGGTCAATAGGTTGACGTGTTTGTGACAGCTTATACCACGGGCATTGCGGACAAAATGGAGGCCGTATTAATAATTTGGTTGGCGAATCATGGAACTGTATAGCTTCCATATAAGAAAATGGGACAATATTAAAATAAAAAGTAATAAAAACTGCTGATAGGATTAATTTTAGAGGCATTGAACATTGCAAAGCTACGTCTAATTTTACAACTACTATATTTAATATTAAGATCACAGATAGTTCCCGACATGCAAAAATTCGGACTTACTTAGTAACAAAAATCTTTCATTTTTTTATATTAAACGACGTGAGTAAAATTCGAGTTACGATTGAAATCAAGGGATTGAATCAAATTTTTACTTCCTCTCAGGTTTTTCCTCCTGAAACTTAAATACGAAAAATTATGAAAAACGAAAGGAAAAATTCCGGATTCGATCCAGAGACCACTCGCCCCTGGGCCCCTGGTTCGAATACAGATCGCGGATTTTTTTCTTTCGTTTTTCATATTAATTTAATTATCTAATGTTGAAGCAAAGCTTCGGTTTTCTATCATCACTTTAATCCTGGAAACTTGTTCGTCATATCCGACTTCTTTGAGCCGGTCCGCTGGCCAAAGCGCTGGAGCGTAAACTTTCCAGTTCTCACATCCTGCGGAGTCGCGAGTTCGAATTTTCCTGCTGTGGGCATGAAAGTTTGTGTTTGTCTCCAAGAATGCGAAAAAAAAATTATAATCATGTGGAATCATCTCAAGATTATGTTAAAATATTAGTAAGGTGTAAAGGCGCAAAATGTCCTAGATATTGAACCCAAATAAAATGCCCCCCCCCCTCCCTCAAATGAAAATCCTAACGAACCAACCTGTTTAACTTATTAAATTATGAAATTTAATGAGGCCTTACAATACTTTATGACGGAAGTGACCTTTCCGAGCGGTTTCACCATTTATTCCCGGCTTCTTCATTAGTAAAAACAATACAGAAGACCCACTTTTCTATGTTTATTAAATTATGTCCAAAAGCAGCTATGCTTACTATTGCACCATCGAAACTTAATTTATTGAAAAGAATCCGTAATTCTTTAAAAAGGACCCACAATTGTGACGAGTTGTTAATAGTTTTAATTACGACGAGTCATAAGTTTATATTTCTTAAATTTTAAAGACAACCTGACCCTCCCTGACAGAAATCGACGTGTATTAACCAGATTGGTCCATCAAAAACGGGGTACCATATCGTCGTAACTACAATGGAACCTCCAATGAGGGAGGGGAGGTCTACTATCAGCACGAAGCTCAGGCTGTTTTTTTAAATTTTCTATATAGACAAAGGATCACCACTGTCAATGCGAAACGCCTTCTTCCCCAAGAATGCTTCGAATCTTAATCCTTAGTTTAAATTACTAACCAACTTCTTTAAAGGTTTCAATTTTTGGACATCAATTTAGATATTTATCAACACAGATACATTATTTTGTAAATTTCATCTTTCATACTTTTTTATGTGTCCTCTTTCTTTTACTTGTTGTTTATATTATTAAGTTTTTTATTATTAAGTTTAAAGTTTTTTACATCATTCATACAAAACATTGCAAATACAGCAGAGTGTAAAGCCTATTGATAAGTATAAACAATATAAAAAATCTAAGATATACAAATTAATAACAATAGAAATCCAAAAAAGCAAAAGCTTATACTAGGATTTCTTAAAGAAATCAATCAATAGATAACAAATAGAGAAAAACATTTTCAATATAATTTGTATCTAACAATATAATTTAGTTAGATAGGAAAAGGAAACATGATATCAATATCAATATGTGTGCTTAACCAGTTTTTAATAGCCAATTCACAGTTTCCGTTTATAGAATTCTTTTTTTATTTCCATCGGGATGTTATTAAAAATTTTTTTGGATAAAAATAAATATTGATGTGCTGCGAAAGTGTGAATTATCTTTGGTACTATAGTTGGACGTGTTAAAGAAAACCTAGTGGTATGAACAAATTGAGTATCCAACGCTAGTTTTTCTTCTTTTAAAACCGATACGGCAACTTTGTTAATATAGATTCTCCTTAACTCTAAATAAAGAAGGGATTCCTTCTGCCCAAATACAACCTTTAAGATGTAATTATGGAAATTATTTAATTTATATAAATGAGTCTTATATGTGCCGCCCCATAGCTTTATTCCATATTGAAGAATGGAATAAAAGAAAGCATAATATGATAATTTCATTAGGGACCCTGGAAGATTCATTTTTAAATGTATTAATGTCCAGCCAATATGTTTTAGTCTCTTATATAAGGAGATACAGTGATATTTCCAACTAAGACAAGAGTCAACTATAATACCCAAGTAATTAAAACGACTAACATTTTCAATCTCACCACAATTTTTTGTACAGCTATTTCTACATAGATAACTATGGAAGAATATAGAGTTATGATTTGAATAAATATCATAATAAGAAAATATTTGGAATTTAGATTTGCTTGGGTTAAGGCGTAATCCACTATCGAATAACCATTTGGATATCAAATTAAGGTCACTTTTCACATCAGTTAAATTAGCAGAATATTCATTAGTATATAAAATAGCTAGATCATCCGCATATGCATAAATTGAACCAGCACTATTGAAATAAAAAATTTTATTCTTATATGTCTCTTCTTTCTTTTTTGTTTTTCGGTAACCCCGTTTTTGGGCCTATGTGCCTGTAAGGGATCAACTTGAGTATCTAGCCGTTCAGTTTCTCTGATTATTCGTATTATTTTATTTGTTTTTTCATTAACCCCGTCCAGTTGTTGTTACATTATTATTATTATTATTATTATTATTATTATTATTATTATTATTATTATTATTACTAGCTGATATGCCCGGCGATGCTCGGGCTGTTTGTTTGATGAAATTTTGCAATATCGGAATTTGAATATACGTATGAACACATGAAAATTCCTTACAATTAATACAGTAAATATTCACTTTAGAAAAACGAAAGAATTCTTTAAAATGCTCGTACTGGAATTTCATGTGATATTGGGCTTTGGCCAGGAAATTTCGACAATGGATCCTGAACTTTTTAGCATATCCAAGAAAGGCTATGAGTAATGAATTATTTCTGTCTAGATGTTTAATAGATAGATTGAGAGAGTTAAGGAGGTATTTACAGCCCCATGAACATCCCTCTTCAACATGAAACTGTTTCAATAAAGTTTTTGTATCCAGTCACAGAGCCTGGAATCATGTCCTGAATGTGATTGTTCATATTGACAGTATCAGTTTTTATTGCAAAGATTGACCTCTCACAAAATCAGTTGTGATCTTTATAATTTTATAATATTACCCGGCTTCGCCCGGGTGGAAAAGATGCGTTAATTTTATAACGATTGTTTGTTATGTTAAAAATTGAACTATGATTAACAAAGTATGAACGAAATGCAAGAAAATGAGAAACAGTCTAGAAAGCCGTCTCCAAATTTTTCATAATCATTTTAAACCAAAAATGATTTAACAATGAACTGGGAACAAAAGAAAATTAAATTATATGTACAAAAGTAAATAATGAAAATAAAACGATAAGATAAATGCATCAGCTACACAGGCAAGCTGGACATGGATTGTCAAGTAGTTGTGCATTTAAGTCCATTTCAGCAAACAATATTGTATGTCTTCCCCCTGTGGCGCAAAAACATGTAGATTTCGACAGCTGGACACGCGGGAGCAAACAACGTATAACTGACCGTGAGAGAAGCAAGCTGCGACCTTGAAATTCTGGAAAACTTGAATAAAAGGAAACATTCTTCGTCTAATATGCCCGTCGGGCATTGCTCAGGCTGTTTTTTCCAATTGTTAACAAAATGAAGCCAATTGAAGCCATGACAGTTCTGGGCAGGAGTGAGCCGTGATGTTGTTAGCTGTGTGGCATATTTGTTTTTGACGATTTTGGGCCCGAGGAATAATTAATTCAATACCATTCCTCAAAGTTTTCGCGAAAAAGGATCGGGAATCACTTTCAGCATAAATCGAAAATACGTACGAAACGAAATTGAAAATGAAACCATGATCGAAATATTATAAAATACTTCAAATAAACTTATCATTCCATGATCGGACTGTGAAAGAATTATTAATCTCATGTTTAGCCATGTGTTTTGCTCACTTTCGGACCTTCCCACTTCAAGTCTGCGGCAGATTTCAGTGTCTATCTTTCATTTTGTTTCTATAAACGAAATTAGTTAATAAAATAATATTAATATGTCAAATAACGCGCAATTTCTGCTGTTGTAGTCAACAATTGGATTGCTGTATTTATGGAAGAAGCGATTTCATCCCCTCTCTCGCATGAATTTGGCAACTAATGTAATTTAACGCTCGTACAACTAAGTGCGCTAGAGTTCCTGTATAAAGAACTCTAAAGTGCGCCGTCTGGCCTCGCCATCTAGTGACATACTTTAAAAACAAAAAGTCTATTCAACTCTTCGTAGCGACGACAACTGCCTCGGCGCCATTGTTGTGGCAAAAAGCAATCTTCCTAATGCTGCGCTATAGGAAATCCATGATATACCGACTCGAATTATAGTTTGTATAAGACAGAAATAAATACAAAAAGCATCTCAATGCCAGATAAATTTATTAACTTAATACATAAGTTATAGAATTGAAAATAGAGTTATGTCTAATTGTGATATTTTAACGATTTCCATAAGGGAAAAATTAGCAACTAAAAATTAAATTAAACTAAGGAGATGGAATGTATTGTTTGGTAGACTGATATGCCTAGCGTTATCTATTCTTCTATCTATATATATAAAGAAGGATGTTTGTGGGTTTGTCTGTATGTTTTTTATACAAATCTACAGTTTTATTCCGATCTTGATAAAATTTCGCATACATGACCTTCAAAGCATGACCGTCTACCTCAGATT
>JAHWFO010014826.1:1736025-1768183 GCA_023313115.1 Rhysida immarginata
GAAAAATAACAAATATCGATAAAAAATCGATATTCATGGTTATGGCAGGGCATATTAATGAGAAATATCTCATGACCAACAATGCAAGGCAAAGTTTGTGCAACAATAGGTATCAACAATGGTATCAACACGCAATGCACCAACACAAGGAAGGGATCAACAATCAATATCTCATGACTAACAATGAAAGGAAAAGTTTGTGCAAGTATAATTATCCCGGGCAACGCCGGGTACCTCTTCTAGTAATAAAATAAACTTAAATATTATCACTATTAACGCTAGACATATCAATCTAAAAAACAATACATTCCATCTATTTAGTTGCTAATTTTTCCCTTATGGAAATAATTAAAATATCACAATTATTAAATTAATTCAATTATCCTTTTTTTAAAATATTAATTAATTCGATTAATACTGAATTATATAATAATTAAATCTCGTTTGTAGATTTTTTTTCACAGATATAAAGAAGGAAAAAGTGATCTATAAATTAAATGGAATAATAACTTATTTGCTTAAAAATTTTATTCAAAATTATAATTTATGGACAGCGCTTCTCATGCCAGTATATCTATGAATTTTTTTTTCCGGATTAAGAAGAAAAATCTTTCAAAAATAAACATTTATAATTTTCTAATAAACGTTATGACAATTCGGGTAAACGGAGCAATGAGATGATTAAGAAATATTGTTTGCGGTGTCTTGTATACTTCTTTCACCAGATATCTTCATGCACTCTTATTCATTTTTCAAGTTCCTAAATTAATTTGAAGACAATTTCAGAAACAATAACAAATAGACAATTTTAACCTTTTGTTTCAAAATTAATATATGAATTCAATTCCGTAAAAATTTTTTAATTCCAGCCGATGAATCACCGCTGTCAGATTCGTGTATCTTTTATTTACCTGAGGCACTCTTATTATTGTGCCTGCTAAATAATACAAAGACTGTTTTTCGAGTATATTAATGTGGATGTTGTTTGTTAAATTAATATTTTTATACATGTTTCTAAAATTTTATCACCTTTGTCAAACACAATACAGTTTTCTTCATCCTTTATTATTATTATTATTATTATTATTATTATTATTATTATTATTATTATTATTATTATTTTAGGAAACCCTTGTTTTGGCTTTGACAGCTGTTTTATGGGATTCCTTTTCCTTTTTGGAATAAAGTTATTGATTGATTGATTGATTATTATTATTATTATTATTATTAAGATGTATAATTCGTTATTTGAATCACGTATTCGTTATGGCTTATTATTGTATAAATTTGGAATAGAGTTTAAAGATATTATTAAGATACAAAATAAAATCATTAAACAAATAACATATGGCACTAAATTACAAGAACATCCAATAGATCTTCAATATAAGGAATTAAAAATTTTAAAAATCGAAACTTTATTTGAATATATGGTTTTCACACAAAATTATTTTTCGAAAAATTACTTAAAACGTAAAAAACAAGAATATTCTTTAAGGAAGAATATAAATTTTGACATACACCAAATTTGTAATAATTATGGAAAGCGAGAAAGGCAATTCTATGTTCCATACTTGTTTAATAATGTACCAGAATGGATGCTAAATTTAACATCCTTTAATTTAATTAAGTCTAGTTTTTTATATTGGAAAAACACAAAATGTAAACTCAAAATTAGATATAAGAAGTCTTACGAAAAATGTTTTCCGTTATATAATAAATGGAATAATTTATATTTATTTAAAAATTGTATATACTGAGGTAGACCCGTTTTTTACATCCATACAAGCCCAGAAAGGGCTTCGGATTTGGGTTTCGAAATTGGCCTCTAGAAATATTATAAGAAAGATTTGATTACCATGTCGTTGTAAAAATCTTGGTAAAAAAAGTAAATTTAAATTTTGTAAATGATTCTTGTAAATTTTGTAAAATTATCTTGATTGATTGATTGAAATAAATAAATAAAAATAAATAAAAAAATAAAAATTATTATTAAGTTTTATTCTAATTTTATTTTGTAATTCTTCATTTGTAATTCCCTTTCAATGTTTGGCATTTCCATTTTTTTTATTATTTGTACATGTATTTAGTCATGTTTTATCTTACATACTTTTTAATTTATTTTATTTTGCTATGCCGTCTGTATTTTCTGCATAACACTGTATTGTTGCCCATGTTTTACAATTTTTTTTTATTATTTAACTCCTTATTTTAAATCAATTTGTAATCAATTGCACATTTTATTTTCAGTCAAATTATTTTGCTCTGTTTGTTAGTGTTACTTATCTGGTTTTACCCTTTTGGCAATTTGCAAGATTTGTTAATCTTTTGTTTTGTGTACCTCTTACTGTTCTGTCTTGGCACATTGGTGCTGTTTGAACGGCAATAAACTTTAATTGAATTGAATTGAATTATTATTTATTTATTTATTTATTTATTTATTTATTTTACTTCTTCTTCCGCACTTAATAAATATGCAGGTTCAACGTCGTTTTCTTTAGACAGAAAATTTTTATACTTAATAAAATCTCTTAAGACCTCGGCATTCATAAAAAATCTTAAAATAAAAAACGAGCATGGGATTGAAATAGATGAATACATGTACATTGCATTCAGAGCATGTAGCGAGGGGGGGAGGGGCACTGGTGCTGTAGAGAATACAGTAAGGGGGCAGAATTCTACTAAAGTACAGCACTGATTGCATGGCAAAATAAGCTAAGCGAACGGCGAGCGTAATCGCTTTTGCCACAACAATGGCTGCCAATGGGCCTCGTGACTGCCTTGAACCAATGAAAGACCAGGATTGGCGGTATAAAAGAATGTCGCTACTCTCTACATCTAGTGCTCTATCTTCGATAAGACACTATCGCCATCTAGTGACATCCTTTGAAAACAAGTCAACTTTTCGAAAAATAAGAATAACTTAAAAAATTGGTATAAACACGATATAAAAAGTACCCTACTTAAAGCACAGCAACACTAACTCCGTACATGGAAAATTTCGTGGAGATTCCTTGAGTATTTTCTGAGTTATGAAAGGAATTAAGTACAAAGAGGGAGCGTGATAGCAGACAGATGGACGGACGCTTTAGAGAATTACGTATAAGGGAAAGATTATTATCATTATTATTATTATTATTATTATTATTATTATTATTAAAATTATGTCAGTTTATAGTAATATTTATCAAAGTAGGACGAATTGTTCTTTCTTCAACCATATGAAGATCATTCAAAAAGAAACTCGCCTGAGCGTATTAGACGCATTGATTATGAAACAGTCAAAGCCAATAATGATCGATAGACGACATAGGTAGGAATCAATAGAATCATAGGAGGTACGATTGGTGTTTCACATCCATAATCCGACCAAAACGATCAACTAGAAAGGTGACACCAATGTCTATAAATTGATCATAGAAAGCTCCTGTTAAACGAATACAAGGAGACGAATGCCTCTTAAAAGCTGGTTTATTATTCATTTAGAAATACATGAGTTAGAAAACCCGAAGAGCGAGAGAAAATTCGGATCGGCGATTGGAGAGGACAAATTGCATAATTATCACAGCAGCCTCCGAAGCAGGTAAAAAAGCAAGAGTGGAAAAGAAAACAGCTCGTGACGCCTTAACAAGGAAGGCGGACAAATCGTTGGGAGGAAAGAAGCAATACCGAGACCCGCAAACGAAGGATGAATGGCATAGGAGTAATGGAGCTTTATAACGTGGTGAGATACAGAACTTTTTAAACCCAAAATTAACAGATAGCTTCTATTTGGTGGAATTGTGTCGAAAGCAAACGTTTGTGAAGAGAATGCCCAGGTTTTCTCGACAAGGCCGACGATTTCCTCAGAAGGCAAGCCAGCCGGACCTCCACTAACAGGACGATAGTACCAGAGAAAGGAAAAGGGAGCCATAGACGTCAATATCATTCATCTAGCTATTCAAGAAGACAACCAAAATAAGGTAACAAGGTTAGAGCTTCTTTTTACAAGTGGCTACTAAGATAGTATAATATGGAATTACTGCCGGTTTTAACTTATAGAACTTTTTATGGGTCTCACTATTGGAATAATAAACTCTTTGCAATAAATTTTACTGCTCCAACTGCAATAGGACATTTTCGCCCCTGAGATTCCCAGCGACAGCCCCGGATCAGAGTGTGCCCAATAATTCGAGACGAGCCAAGAGGACCCTGAGACGCATTTGTTCCATGACTTCAGTACGGCCAGCCACAACCTAGAGGATGGAAGCCCAGCTAGCAAAACTTTCCTGAGCAAGAGACTTCTTCGTCGTCGAGAGAGCTCTATTGCATCGATAGCCAGTATTCTCCTCGGGCGCCCGCGCGATTTGCCGCGCTTGGCTTTGTGTTTCTCTGCACGCGGTAGATACAAACAGTCTAGTGATTAGAAATTTAGTTTAGGAATTTTTTTTTTGTGTGACTGAGTAAACTAATTCGCCTTCTATCTTTTATTAATTGTAGAAGACTCTCCTCAGTCGAAAAACTTTATCAAGTCGTAGTTTTCCAGGTGTACGATGACAGCCACATCTTGCCACTTTCAACTTTAACTGAAGTGAACGATCTGAAAACTACCAGTTAGTTCCAGTTACAATTTCGACACCTCATTGCGAGAGTCATATGAATTCTACTGCTAAAATTTAAGACGTGCCCGGAGATTATTGTATTGAATAAAAAATGTTGAATTTTAATTATTTCTTTCAAATTTATTTATACGAATATTCATTCATTCAATTTGTTATTGATTAGAGCTTGTTTTGCTTTAAATTCAATCTCGCATCCTCCTCTCTATCTCTGTTCACATGATGTAGTCTGCTACACAAATATAAAAGAAAAAATACGTGACCCTCGTATAATAAATAAATGTTGCATTGTTTCAAGTTATTTCTATTTTATGTATATTTCATAAGTTAGGTTATTTCATAAGTATAAGTATTAGATTAGGTTATTTCATAAGTATTGGCCGAATTTGATGGAAAAAATGACACCAGAAACGAGGAAAAGAATGAATTTTATTAAGTGAAAAATACCACGTGGTGGCACTGTAAAAATGCCACGGTGACAGAAGTCTACCTTAAAATGTTCCAAAAACTTGTCACAGCTCATCGTGATGGCAGCATTTTTATTTCTGTTCATATCTCAGTTAGCGTTCAAGTTCGGACTTTTTTGTTTAGAATCGCCCATATTTGCTTCCTCTAAATATTTGTAAAAGTATTTTTGAAACACCCTGTAATGACAGCATCTCGATGACGTGAGCAGTTTGTCCTGCAAGAAACTGTCCAAATGACGAAACGTGGAAATCGGTTGGGAGCAAGTCCCTGGGAATTCAACCCTAGGTGAATACGCAGGATGAGGGAGAATCCCAAAGCATTAATTTTTTGTAGGGTTGCAATAAACACATGTGGAAGCATCATCTTGAAGGAATATTGGACCTGCACGATTCACCAGTGACGGTTGTTTTGTTTGCAATTTCTGATGGCATTCGTCCAACTGACGGCAGTACACGTTGCTGTTGATAGTCACCGGTGAATCGTGCAGGTTTTTGTTTCACTTTCTGCCATAAATGTTCAGTATCGTACTTTACCGGACGCCCGTCTACTGGCCTACGGTTAATATCTATAGCAACAACGCCAACTTCCGCAAATAATCTACGAACAGTTCTGTCACTCGAAGTGCACGCACCCTATGCTCCTTTAACATTAGCAACGATTTCTTGCACATTCCATCCAAGTTTGTATTCGTGCAAAATCACTAGCCTGACATGACGTTAATGTCTGCACTGCTACACTTACAACTTCTGTTCTGGAGAAACTTCTGGACCAGTCCTAATTAATTCGTAGAGGGTTGTCGTAATTCTTGTTGTAATGTTAAGCACCATAGGGCTCATGCAAAGTAGCCTAAGCGAAGTCGGCCAATACTTATAAAACAGCCCAATATTTTATTCGTTACCTACATAAATGTTGTAAATTATTTTACGTTACCATCGTTTAATTCTTTTTATGTGTTGAATAAATCTTATAATATTTCACTAGTAAGTTTACTTTTATATGAAGGAAATAAACTCGCCCCAAAAACAGTTTTTGTTAAAAGTGTGGCTTTGAACTATCTCATTCTCACCCCATACAAAACTTAAATTTAGATTCGTCAAGGTTATTTATGTAAAATTTAATAAATTATTTTAACATGAAGTTTTCGAGAACGGATTGATGAATGTCACATATTGATAAAAACAAAGTTATAAAGGGAATTGAATAAAAAAGTTCGTTGTGAATATATCTATACAGATTAAATGAGGAATATAAACATTCAGACGGTTTCGTCCAATGTCCGCGCTGCAAACTTTAACATTTCATTTACAGAGTCGAGTCACTGAAGTAGGTTTATATAAATACGGTTGTGCCCATTCACAGGGGGGGGGGGGGATAAACGTGCCTGTTGAAAAGATATATAAAGGTGGTTTCAGAGGAACAGTTCGTACAGCAATAGTCGCCGTCATGGGTAAAGCATGCGACCTAACAGACCTTGAAAAAGGTGTGATCATCGGGTGCCGTGCAAAAGACGGCATCATTTCGGAAACTGCGGCTTTCGTGAACTGTTCGCGTGGTGCCGTAATGAAGGTGTACAATGATTGGAAGAATGGACAAGATGTGCATTCCAGGAGTGCAAACTGTAGATGACTAAGGGGCGTTAATGAACGAGGAATGCACCAGAGAGCTATCGAGAACAACTATGCAACGCACATGGTTACGTCTTGGCCTCCGCAGCAGACGTCTGGTTCCAGCACCCATGTTGACAAGTGTGCATCACCAGACACGACGTGCGTTTGCATTGCAGTACAAACATTAGACCCTAGACCAGTGGAAAAAGATTACATTTTCCTTTTAGTTGCGTTTTCTACCGCATCGTTTCGATTGGCGCTGGCGTATCCACCGGGAGACATCCGAAAACAAACTATCCGAAACCATTGTTGGGCGGCAACAAGGTGGAGGAGGCAGTGTAATGGTCTGGAGCATGTTTTCGTGGCATGTTTTGGGTCCATTACTTCCTCTGGAAGGTACCGTCATTAGCTATGCATACTTATCCATCGTTGCTGACCAGGTGCATCCCTACATGGCAACTGTGTATCCTGCGAATGATAGCATCTTTCAACAGGATAATGCCACATGCCACGTTGCCAAAATTTGCCGTGCATGGTTCGAGGAGCATGAGGATGAGTTCCACTTGCTACTGTGGCCTCCAAACTCCGTAGATCTTAATCCTTGCGAGAATCTGTAGGAATATCTGGATCGCAACGTCAGGTTGCGAGACCCTCCACCCCAGAATCTTCATGAGTTACGTGATGCTCTGCTGTTCGCATGGACACAGATTCCTGTTGCCATCTTCCAAGCACTCATTGAGTCCATGCCCCGTCGCCTGGTTGCTGTTCTGACTGCCAAACGAGGCTATTTAGTTTATTAGATAGGTGGTTGTCACGGAATTTTAATTATTCCGTTGGCATAGTTGATCGTCTGCGCTCTAGAGTATTTGTTAATTCAGAACGAAAGCGAAATCGTCTTGGACCGCGTCATGAAGAGCATCAGCTCGCGGCAGCCAATGAGGGAGGAGCGAGCCTCTCTTCTGTGAGCTCGTCGAAAGAACAGCGACGGAGAAGAAAAAGGAATTTGGCGGCTACCGAGCGAGGACGGAGCAAAAAGAAACTCCTGGCTACGAACGACGGGGGACATCGTGATTGTCTGGTTTTGTCTTCGACGGAGGAGCGGGCTCGTCCTCGAGTGATTACAACGGATTCGGCTACGGAGGCGGCGAGTGCCTCGTCGTGTGATTCCTGGCTGTGCAGAGAAGCTTCGTTGGCGGAGAATGCATGCGCAGCAAGTTGCGAGTCTCCTCAGCTTAAAAAGGGTTTTACGACGCCAATCTACGTGCTACCTCGGGTGCCGAGCGTTGCGGTCGCCTACCAGCTATACTTCTTGGTGAGTGTGTCATTTTCGGTATGCCTTACGGCCGATATGGTCAGAAAATCTTTCCCTGAACTAAGTCGCCGTGTCTTACATTTTAATACGCAGGTGTGTGGGTTTTGGCCCGGAGGCATGCGGGCCTACTTCGGTAGCGACTTCGGCTTTGTCTTCATAAAATGCTAAGTGAAATGTGCTCTACCGTTAGTGTTTTATCAAGTTGTGTTCGGCCACTTTAATTAGCCTAAATTTCTTGTCTGACGAATTTATGTCAGCATTTTCTTACACTAATTTCATTTCACCTTTTCCCACAGGTTACTCTTGTGGCCGGTTATCGTCATTGTGAAAAGATCTTCACTTACTGCGTAAATTGTCTGTTATCTTTTCCAATTGTAATACTTTATTTTTAATGGACTTTCCCCGGACTTGGAACTTTACCTATTGTGACTTTTAGACCAAATTTATTTGTGAAATTTCTCCTACTCGTTGTATGGACAGTTTATTTCACGAGTGCGCCGTTCCGAGCTTTTGTTTGCTCTTGTGTTCAATGCAAAATTTATGTGAGCTTTTTCTGTAAATTTGTGTTTTTGCTTTTTGAATTTCAAATCACATTTTTATATTTAAGCTTTCATATGCTCTATTATTATTAAATGTTTTTCTCGTTAGCTGAGAGGTTCGTCCCTAGGTAATTATTTTTAAGGCCGACCCAGTTAACTTGCTGTTGACCTATTTAGCTTATATCCAATGTTTTGTTTTAAGCTATAAAACTTTTTGGCTATTAGACTTTAGCTCTTAAGTTTTAGTTGCCTACCCGGGTGGCCAAAGCGGGTAGGTGTCGGGAGTTAGCTTCTGACCAGCGAAAGCTGTGGGCCAAGTTCATGTTGCCTCGTTAGAGGTGTTTAATGTTTTACGTTGGGTGTTGCATAATGCCACCTGTAAGATCTCTTTAGATCTTAACTCCGTAGAGGGCAATACCATCTGCCCATCTGCTTCAAAAGAAGTAGCAGCCCAGCTGCCTGATATTTATTATATTGTAGATATCATTTGAAGTCATTTAAAGTTGTGGCTTTATGTGCTTTGTTTAGCTCTTAAACTTTGTTTAAATTTTATTTGACTGAGTTGTAATGTAAGGGCTTATGTATTAGGCCTAGGATGTAGTTTTCTGCTAGGTTAAGTGTGCCTTGAAGCATTGTTTCGTGTTACAAGCTTATTCGCTAAGCTTAGATTTATTTCGCACTGAGGTGCAGGTAAAGTTAACCTATTTGGATTTAAGTTAATCCATTATTTAACTGCAATTTTTGTGATTCAATTTTCTTAATTTTATTTTTGCAAGGAGGTGTCCTTTTGGCTCCTCACTTTTTTTTGACAATTTTATGGTATTATAATAAACTTTATTCTTTATTTACTTTAATCTTGTGTGCTGTTGCATGATATTATTGTTCCACTGCGCTACTCCTAATTTAGCCATTAATACATGTGACAGTGGTCATAATTCAGTGATTTGCTCCTGTAATTTAGTAATTGCGAGTGCAAAATTAACTAAATTTGTGAAAAACAATTTACAGAATGATAAATTTTTCGTAATTAATTATTTAAATTTAGAATTAATTTTGAATATTTTAACCCTTGAACTCGAGAGACCGGAAAAGAGTCATTGCCCAGTGTATGTGTCAAGTTTGTCTTTTTTTCCTGAAAGGTTAAACTATATTAAAGACCTAAACTGTAGAAGCATATTTACGAAACAAATACGAATGGAATCATAAATGGAGAGTGAAGTCTTAAAATTATAATAAAATTATTTAAATTAATTATTTTTGTTAAACATGCGAATGCTTGTTTACTGATAATTGATAGATGATAGATGATGAAAAATACCAAAAAAATGATGTGAATAGTATCTAGACACTTGTTAATAGCTAGTAGGGGAGAGCAGGTAACAGTGAGACGCCCTTTCTTCGAAAGTTTATTTTTCATGTTATATTGGCTCAAATGTAATGAATTTTTTCCACAAAATGCTATACTTAGTACCCTATTATATAACTAAATTTCAGAGATTATTAAAAACAATTTTCGCTGAAAATAATTTATATAAATCTGATGCAGTTTGTCTCACTCTCCCCAATGATGGGGAACAAAGAGACATGAGACATGAATTACATAGGCCTATAGGCTATACTTATTTAAAAATAATTTGTTTATTTTAAATTACAACAAAATTTTGTAAATTTAAAGAATCACTGAAATTAAAATCATAACTAAATATGAAAAAAAGAGTACAAAAAACAATTTGTGTATCATTAAAAGCAATCTGTAAAAAGAATCTGAAATTGTGAACAATCACATTTCTTTAGCGAACATTGGCTAGAGAAAAATCAACATCAAAATTATATTCTCCTCACTGTTACCCACACCGCATGATTTACTATTTAAAGCTTTTAGGCTTAAGTTTCGAGTCATTTTCAAATGCCTTATGCATCATTAGAAAGCTTAATGAATGAGCATTCCACATATAGCAATGGTTTATATGATTGTTGTAAACTTTTTTCAACAATTTGGAATAAATAACAACCAAGAAAAGTTACTAAATCTGCCTTACTTATTGCATGCGCGGTTTCCAAAAGTTTATAAAAATATTAGATAACAGAAACTAGATGGATGAAAACAGGAACAGTTTTACATTTTAGCATTGTTGGCGCCAAATACTGGTGATGCATTTTGTAGACGCTACATTAAATGGCTCACTGTTCCCCATGCCTCACTGTTACCCGTTCTCCCCTACTGCTATTGTCGAGATTATGTATAATTTATTGCGAAATTCACTGTCAATAACAAGTAATACGAGAGCGGTCCGATAATAAAGGTACACATGAAAGTAACACATTTATTTTGAAAAGTTTAAAAATCAATTACTGATGAAAAATAGGAAAGAAAATTTAGCATCTGAGGTATGGCATATGATTAAACCCTCATAGATCCATCTTGAGTTATTCTTTAAAAATCAAGCTACAAAACATGCATGGTTAATGTTCATGTTTTCAACTTAGTCACCATGCCGTCACGATAGCTGTTCTTCTCCAAATTTGTAAAGCACTGCCAAACTGTGGTTTCTAAAGCAGTCTGATCCTGGAATCCCTTATTGGATAAAAAATTCTTAAAATTACCACAGAGATGGAAATTCTCCAGTGTATGCACAGACTTCGGTCTTCTTCGTTCCACTGGATCATCATGCAGTATAGTTCGGTCGTCTATGAATTTCCTGCAAACAGACATCTCAAAACCTTCTCCCCATAAGCGTTCATTTATCTGCGATGAATCTCACTCTGAGCCACTCCGTCTGCCTAAAGACAATAGCTGCACGCACTTCAATTCTGGAATAATTTTCTATAACAGTGCTCATTTTGTCTGCTTGCTCTTGAACTACTGAACGCAGAATAACAATACGCACCTTACAACTAGCACAGCTTACGAGACATTATCTAATGCGAGAACAAATGTGCGCGTTAGAAAATTACGAGATCATCGTAATATCCGACCTGTACCTTTAATATCCGACCACCCTCGTAATTTTAGTATAAGTTATCGCCCATTGACTGTTTTTGTCCTCTATTTTCTTTAAGAAAATTTGGTCGCCGTATATTATGAACGATTAGTATGCGTTATGATAATTAATTATTTTCTCATCATTTTATTTACATTAATTTTTTAAATTTAATATTTTTCTCCAAGCAAACATTTTATAGTGCAGACAGAGTTAAGGCTATCGAAAATGAATGTAACAAGACATTTGCCATTGAGATTTTTAGTTTGTTATCTTAACAGATAGATAAGACAATAGTAATTTCTTCTAATAAAGATTCTTAACTGGACAAAGTATAGAATATCGAAACATTTAAAGATGTGAATAAAAAAAAAAGCGTGAACCTACCAGTCAGTGTGCTGATCATCAATAACGAGCAGGGTTTTGCACTTGTCCTTGTTGTAGGCGGGCCTTGGCCCACTGTCTGACGAGCGCCCGGTCAGAGAACCAACCCTCTGCAGGAGACTGGCCGCACTTTTCGCAGGGGAGCTGGGGGCACTCGTGGTCGAACTCGGCTTCAAGTTCAACGTGAGATCCCCACCGGTACCGGTCTGTCCCCCACGCCCCTGCGTCGCCGTCGGACCTGCCGCCGACTGGCCTTCTTCCTCGGCACGCTGCTCGGCGTACTCGCCGGACAGGTCCCCAGAGGAGAACCGCCTCCGAAGATAGTTCATGTTGCTAGTGAAAGACTTGCGGAAACTGTAGAACGAAATCTTGACGGTTTAAAAGGGGTGACACCACAAAAAGAGGAAAAGGAGTAAAAAAAAAATTGAAAAAGGTTTCCCTTTTGAGCGGAAAAAGGGGATAAATAGATATGTTATATATACGTATATAAGAAAAAATACGTTATATATATAGAAATAAGAAAAAATGCTCCAACAGAAATCCTCCAAAAGAAGATTTGCTTTTAGAGACGGGGGGTTAGGGGTTGATCAAATAAGACACCCTCTTAAAATTGACAAAAAATTAATCAAAAATATTCGTTTCTTAGTCAGATCAAAGGACAAAAGCAAAATTTTCACTCGTATGACTTTTCGAGACTACGGAAGAACCCAAATCAATTGTTTTATGCTTGAATAGGTATACAAGCGACAACTGTTCACCAACGATCTTTTGGAAATAATTATTTGCTCAGAAAATTTACTATTCACGACAAATCGATTAAATCACAGATTTAACTTTAAACGCTCTATTTAAAAAACAAATAGTTAGGAAGAAGACGACGACTTAACAATAGCAAAATTAGATAAACCGAATAAAATCTTAAATATAAGATAAAATTTCTACGGAATTAAAACCGCTTTTCTCTCATATAATAACACTCATAAAGCAGGGGATTGGCTCGACGACGTTTCACCTTCTGGGGCGCTCTTCTTCAGTGGACGCGATGGCGACAGGAGATTCAAGGCGCCAATCATGGGGTTAAACGCAGAAACCAATGAAGGAGTAGAAGGAACGTGGCATGGACTAAGTTTCAATTCAGAATATTAAATGATAAAAAAGAAATAAACGTAGGGAGGGGGGAATGCTAAAAATGTCGTCAGAATTCTCGAAACAGGTTAAAGATTGATTGGTGAACCTGTCGCTGCATCGATACCGTCATAAGCAGAAAGTAATGGGTCGAGGGTAGGGAGGAACCAGACGAAATCAAAATGACCTGAAAAGAGAAGAAAAATCTAAAATAAATACAAGATCAACGGATTTTTAAATATAAACAATATATAAAGTACATAGATAAGTGTTTTTATTTATACAGGATGTTTCAAAAATACTTTTACAAGCTTTGGGAACAGGTTCCTTACACCAAAACAAGAAAAAAAGTTCATATAAACATATGTCCAAAAAACCTTCGTTTTCGAGTTATTAATGTTCGTTTGACTCATTGTATACCAGATGGCACAGTGTACGTTCTCCCAGCACATTTTACAGGTGCTATCTGTAGGGACTTTATTCAGAACACCCTCCAAGACCTACTAGAAGATGTACCCCTGCAAATAAGAAGAAACATGTGGTTTATGGATGATGGAGCTCCAGAACATTTCAGTCTCTGTGTTCGAGATGCACTGGCTGCTATCTACCATGACAGATGGATAGGTAGAGGAGGACCTGTTTCATGGCCTATACCTTCCCACAACCTCAGTTCTTTGGTTTATTATCCCTGGGGACACCTTAAATAATTGGTCTATGCAACAGACCAGCCGGATGCAGAAACTCTTCATCGACATGTCATGGAAGCCTGCGAAACCATTCGAAACCGTCAGGGAGTATTTGAAAGGGTGCGACAGTCCATGATTCCACGAGTGCATGCATGTTTAGAAGCAAGAGGAGGACATTTCGAGCATTTATTATGAATTTAAGTATAGATGAACTCCAAACACCTACATTGTAAACTTTCATTAATAACTCTAAAACGAAGGATATTCGGACGCATGTTTATATGAACTTTTTTTTCTTGTTTTGGTGTAAGGAATCTGGCCCCAAAGTTTGTAAAAGTATTTTTGAAACACCCTGTATATTGACTTAATATTTCATTAATATAATAAACAAATTTGGCCAACAAAATCTTTCTTTATAAAGGCATGGAATAAGACGTTGTTTTTAATTTTAACCATTGGCCACCTACTTTCAATGGAACGTATTTTTATTCTTTTGCAATTGAGTTTAAGAAGTTAGAGTTTATTATACACAACTTAATTCTTCATTGAAGGGATGATGTTCAATCGTTAATCAATTTTTATCTAAAACGGTTAATTAGAAAGTAATACCCTAATAATAAAGATAGAAAAGTGAATTTTGCGTTCTGCAAGGTTGTGGTTTCTCACGTTTCTATAGGAAATTGCACAGCATTCCGTCTTACGCTCCTGCAGTAATCTGTTAACATGTCATCGGAAATGTCATTTCTGTGATCACATTGACACTTAGTAACAACAATTTAAAGCGCCAGTTAAAGAACTGCTATGAATCATTGAATCATTGTTTAGTTTTTAGATGGTTTCGTTTTGGATAGTTCAAAGTTTTATTTTATGCATTCATCATGATCAAATCGGTAGTTCGTTTCTGCCACATACGCAGTAACTAGTCCCTGGTTATTGAACTCACTGCTGTAACAATTCGATCTCGCAGATCTTGAAGAGTAGCAGGCATAGGTATTACATACACGCTGTCTTTTATGTATTCGCAAGGGATAAGATCCGGTGACCTTGGAGGTCACTTAAGATGAACAAGATCAAGTTTCCCACCTCTTAAAATAAAGCTTTGAACTATCCGAATGCATAAAATAAAACTTTGAACCTTCCTCTATCCAGTGATGTATCGTATGTATCTCTACCTATTGTCGTTCATTAGAAATAAATATTTTAAATCTGCTCCTTTTTGAATAACCCTGTATTTTTAAATATTTGATGTGGCATTTACCTTTCATGTCGAATTCTCAGCCTTTAGCCTACATTTAATTTGAATTCATCTTGCAACAACAGAAACTAACCAACCATGTCCAACAAACTTTCTTTCATGGAGATACTGCAGCAGCGTTGCCGATGTTTCTCTAGACTGATCATAATTAAATGGTTATGCGAGCAAATCATTTTCTCTGATTATCTCTACCTCTATTTGGATGAAGATTAAATGTCATTTAAAACATGTAAATTCATATTACCCAATATCTTCAATTTGGCCTACTGCTTAGTATTTTTGAAGCATAATGACATGAATTTTGGTCACATTACGAGACCCAAATAGATAAAAACTGTATTTCAAAAAAAACTGAATACCACTGTCGAATTGCAGTTAACAAAACCATTCATCATACTCGACAAATCACGTATTTATCAATTAAGAAGTTTAAAAGGTTGAAATTGCACCTTCTTTGTGCCGAATGGAAGGTTGCAGACGTGATCAACCTTTGAAAGTTGTCTTTCTTAGTTTTGGTGGAGTGTTATGTCCCGATACATTTCGGTACTTTCACTGAGAAAAAGGCTAATGAAATTCAATAATTACACCTCTATGTGATGGTCATCTGTTAAATTTGATTCCTGAAAAGAACTGTCTTAAAGAATATTGATTCTATCACTCATCAAGCAATCAAGAACTGTTGCTTTGAAGCGCATTAAAATGAGCTTTTACGCACGTTGAACTCCTTAATCACTATCTATCCTTGTCTTTTTTTCCATTTCTATAAAACTTTCTGAAACATCGCCTCCGATTTCCCACTTATTTATTATCAGCACAATTTAATTGGGTTTCATATCGAACTTCAGACACGATAATCACTATGCCAACACGAATATTAGTCCAACACAATACCACTGATTTTACAAGGCTGTTCCCTATTTATGTTTACCATCTGTCTATTGCTATTTTGCTCTATTCGAAAACGTGCATGATTCTAAAGCTATGCGTAGGAGTGAAACGTGCATCAATTAGGGAAGAGGCTCGTTGATCGATATGTAAATGTAGGCTTATTTTGGCACTTTCAATAAAGAACGAATTGAAAAAAAAAACAAAGAATCGCGAAAGGAGAAAACGAGGGAAGCTAACGGATAGGTAGAACAAGAAATAAAACAATAAAAAGATAATGAGAATCCAATGCTTTCAAGATGATGACTCTCAAAGACTTCCAGAAGTCATCAACCTATGAACCTGTCTCTGCACCATCCATCATATCAATCCAGTAGCTATGTCATTATTTTCTGGTTCAGTACACTTCTGAAGTCAAGACATTCTAATCAAAATTGCGATTGTTGAAAATGAAATTATAACTCCCTGGAAGTAAAATATGGAACAATGTTAAAGCTAATATTAACGATATACACAGCTGCTAGACGATTGCAAATGTCATTTTCACGAAATATGCCCGTCCTGGGAATCCGTAAAATCGACCTATTGCCAGCCGACTAAAGGGTAATAATGAAAAGATTAAAGAAATTATTAAAAGTCACATTTTAATAATCTTTACAAAAGAACGGAGAAATAGCATTGGTGCAAAAGAACAGAAACATCTTCGATTCTGTGGTTATGGCATTAATAACAATGTTCCTCGCTTCTTTGGATTTGTGCACAACACGTCCCTGGATTTTGCTGTATGGAGTGTCATATGTATATTTTTGAAAATACTTTCTCTATAAATACATTAGTATTGGCTTATTACTAATATATAATAACCAGAGCACTTTCTGAGGAACAATATACTGTAAATGGAAAGCATACAGAAGTAAGAACTAATGACTTTATTCATGACAAAATTTCATTGCATTACAAAAATGATGAACAACCAGGACGCACTCAGCATTACAGCGTCATTTCATTAGCAGCACACAAACTTACGTCAGAAACAACGATTCTATGCGGTGTTATTAATTAAAAGTACAGAAATTCTAAAATTAAACTCCCCTAAATAATTAAAGCTGAAGAACGTACTCGCACTGCCTAAACATCTTAACAAATTAAAGATGAGAATTGCCCTAACAATTAAAAGCTTAAGCGATAGTTAATTAAAACTGAATTACTTATAAACCCAAGTTTTTCACTTATTAATAATAACTTTTCAGCTCGTCACTATCGAAGTGTACTAAGGAACAATTGGCATTTACATAAACGTGAATTTGCAGTTTGGATTTATGAAATGCAAATTTTCAAAATAAAATTTGAATTACATTCTAATTTTAGGTGCAAAATACTTTTAAAATATGAAGATGCTGTACCAAATGCTTCTCCCAGTCACGGCGGACGGTTACGCATAGCATCTGCGAAATCTGCAACATGCAATTAAGGAAAAACAATCACCGACTCCATCGTCATCATGTTCCTGCTGCACGACAATGCTCACATGCTTACTTATCTTCTAATTTATCTCTGCACATTCCTAATCTTTTCTTACAGAATACCGTAAATCTATTTAAATAAAACCTGAGTTGAATAGCGTTCGATGGTGAAGCAAATAACAGTTACAAAAGGTTTAAACAAAACGCATAATCTTGAATTCTTCAACGGCAAAAATTCTGGCTTAAAAGTAAAAAAATTATAGCTTAAAAATTACAAAAACCCATTTGATTAATAAATAAGTATTTATAAAACATTACAGATATTAACAACAGCTTAATATGTGAAAATTGTTATTCAACAGCTGTAACATCTCACCTTAATTTATCAAAAATTCCTAGAAATGGTTATATTTATTTATGCGGTACGTTATGAATGAAACTAAACACTCATACACAAAGACAGACCTCAATGAAATGTGCTATTTAATTATGTTTTCTGCTGCGCATAAAAGCAGTATGAAAGCTCGGCGCCGTTTTTCTAATTACAAGAAAGCAAATTCAGTGCGCTTTTCTAGATCCACCTGTCAATAAATGATAAACTTCAGAGAAACATATGGGCAAACGATATACGGAAAATAGTAAAAAAATTGCAGCAAATAAATTTGTAGAAAATTTAATTCCTTTCAATTCTCTATATTCCTTTTAATATATATTCTCTATTAAACATTATAAAATACAGTCTATTGTTAGTCTGTATGCAAAAAAAACAACAAAAAACACGTCAGGCAATTAAACAATTTTTTACCGTTAATTTTTAAAATTCTAGTTCAATATTTTGAAGTTTTCAATTCTGCGCGAAGGTATATTTCATTCCAGATGCTGAACATATTTTTTTTTTAAATTACAGCATGCGCATTAGAAAATTTTATTTTTTTTGTCTTTTAAAAAGAGACAATAATATTTTTTGAATGTGGGAAATTTAAAATGAAAGCTTTTTTCATGAAAAATACACGATCAAAGCGCATTTTTTTAAACTATCAAATTATTTCAAGGAATATATAAAAAAAAACAACAAAAATAAACAAAAAACTCCGTCAGATAGCAAGAGACTCACGTGGGAAGTTGAATCCTCACAATAAATAGATGTGTAATCGTGTAAATGACAAGGGTCTAGAAGATCCCATGAATTTAAATGGTCGAGAATTAACTCCCAAAGGGCGTCTTATCGGAGTCGACCCACATTCTAGCAGCCCTAAATCCATTGATGACCTTTTCACAGACTGTGTTTTAAAGCTTTTAATGACGTCTACATAACTTAAAGTGAACTTGATTGGCTCCGTTATATTACTTTCAAATTACAAGCATTTTATTTCTAGCGTCTAGAAAAGTGGTGTTCAACAAAGGGTCACTTTCACCTTTAAGATGTTTGCGGGCTGCCTTATTCTATCGTGTGACGTTAAACTGTCTTGTCCTCCTTCACTGACCTAATGATGTATGCCTTAAGGCTTAAAAGTTTAAGCAGTTTGAAACACGCTGGCGAAATTGAATTTAACGGTGGGCTAAAATGGCCTGCGGGCCACAGGTTGAACATTGCTGTTTTATAATCATTAGGTTTTTTAAAAAACATTCTAGTAAGAAGAACTCTAAGATAAGAAATTTTTGAAGATACTGAATTAAAATGAACCTCATAAGAAATCGGAAAGATAGACAACACTCACACGGCCAATTTCACCATGACTAAATTTTTCTTACCGAACAGTTAAATTCAAACTTATCGTAAATGTTTTGTTTTACCACATGCTAACTAGGAGATGAGCATGGTTATGCAACGGATAACCTATTTCTTCAAATTTTGCCAGACAACTTAAAATTGGTAGTATTTTACAAGAGAAAAGAGTATAAAGTGTAGTTATTTTATTGACCTGTTTTTATTTTATTTTACTTAGAAGAACAGAAGGATATTACTTGGGTAAAGTATCATGAAGTATAAGTTGAGGGGAGTGGGGAGAATAAGGCGCCTAAGTAAACATGGCTAGATCTCATCGGGATCTCAGGTCTAAAGAGTTAAGCAGGAGTTGGGGGATGAATAATACGAGACTAACGGAAGAATCGCAATCCAATACACAGCGACTCTCATATATGGGAAAAGCTCCAGAAGGAGAAAACGTACATTTTTCAAATTTATATAATCGCCACCAATATCATAAACAGTCGAGTCACGTTAATGTAACCACCTCCTATTTGTTATGTCAACGCTAAATAACCAACCGAAGAAGGCGCTATATAAATAAATGGCAATAAATGGCGTACTATCAGCAGAATGGGTGAGTATATACAATGTGATGTAGGCTTTCGAAAAATATTTCAATTGTTGCAATGCAGAAACGGAGCGATTCATCAGACGTAATAAAAAGAAATGATTATTGGATTTCGGGGTAAGGGTGGCAGCATTTCAGAAACTGCGGAGTTTGTGAACTGATCGCGGGCTGCTGTGGTAAAAGTGGACCGCTCATGGCAAAATGGCACTATAGAAATTAAGTGGTCTCCACGAGCCATAGATGAAAGGGGAACGGCGGCTGCGGCGATGCGTTCATGCTACAATGGAGCAACTTACTACCCAAATACTGGTAAAATCTTGCAAACATTCCAAAAAGGAGCTTCCAAGGGAAGATAAACAGGAAGTAACAATATATTCGTTCTTGACGAATTGATATTTATATGATATGCCATTATCTTGGTATTCTTTACGGTCACTCTTTTAGCACGTGAATTCGACTTGAAAGGGTCCGCGAAAAATCCTTAAAAGTTGAATGTGTCATGGATGAATACAAGCATAAAAATTAATTAAGGCATTGTTATCCAACGATAAAAGGGTTTTAGCATCAAAATGTTACGAGCAGTAGCGGCTCCTGACTATAATAAGTGGAGGGGCATAAATGCAAAATTTCAGGTTCTTAGGCCTTTTCGTACAAAAGTTATAGATTGATTTGTATTTGGAGCCTCGCGGCCCCTGCCGAGGCCTCAGAGGACTATATCAATTTTAGTGTGTAATAGCTAACATTTTAAGCAACACATTATAAATATAAAACATTTCAGGTTTCGGGACTTCTGGTTTTAAATTTATAGCTTGATTTGAGATTGAGGCCTGCCAAGACACTTACATAATTTTTAATATAGATTAGTTAATTTTAAAATACCACACTATGGTTAACAAAATTTCACGACCGTAGGCATTTCCGTTCAAATTTTATAGCTTCAATTGCATTTGTGGCAGCCAGTTTTAAGTAACGCACTGTAAAAATATAAAATTTCAAGTTCTTAGGTCTTTTTATTATTCAAATGTTAGAGCTTATTTGTGAATTGGGCTTCAGGGCCCCTGTGGAGACCTAAGAGCCTTATACCAGTTTTTCGTGTACATTAGCTAAATTTTTTAGTAAACTACTATAAGTATACAAAATTTCAGATTTCTAAGCCTTTTCGTTCAAACATTATAGCTCTGTTTGTGTTTAGGGCTCTTGCCAGGGCCCCAGAGGACTATATAAGTTTTAGTGTATAAGAGCTAAAAATTTAAGTAGCGCCATAAATATGCAAGAATTCAGATTTCTGGACTTCCGGTTCAAAAGTTATAGCTTGATTTCTGACAGGGGGCTCAGGGCCGCTGTCGAGACCCAAGAGCCTTATACCAGTTTTTAGTGTATATTAGCAAAATTTTAAGTAATTTTCTATAAGTAAACAAAATTTCAGATTTCTAGACCTTTTCGTTTAAAAATTGTAGCTTTGCTTGTGTTTGGGACCTGTGGGACTCTGCTGGGGCCAATATTACTTTTTTTGTATATTTGCAATATTTTTTTAGTACCAAACTAAAAATATACAAAATTTCATGTTTCCAGACCTTTCCGTTCAAAAGTTATAACTTGATTTGTATTTGAGGCCTCGGGGTCTTCTGGCGGGCCCCATAGGGCTGCATCACATTTCTTGTATATTTGCTATATTTTTTAGTACCACACAATAAATATACAAAATTTCAGGTTCCTAGTTCGTACCGTTCAAATGTTATAGCTTCAATTTGGGGCCTCGGGACCTCCGGCGGGCCCTAGAGGCTTATATCACTTTTCTTTTATATTGGTTTTATTTTTTTAGAAACGCACTACAAATTTCCGAAATTTCAGGATTTTTCCCATCTTTGTTCAAAAAAATGAAAAAGGAACCATGAAATTCATACAAGTGGCCCCTGAAGAGCCCCGGGCCACCCAAGAGGATTCGCTATATTTTTCGGACCGTCCTCTGTATAGGGCCTACGTGTATAGAAAATTTCAAGCCTCTAGATCAATCCTTTCAAAGTTATGGCATCAAAATGTTCGAGCAGTAGAGGGAGGATTCGCTGTACTACAAATAGAGTTCTTTAAATTTTGACGTCAAACAGTCAAACTCTGACGTCACAAATTGCTCAAACGCAATCAAAACTCCATAGACATGAAAGGAAGTCAGTTGGAAAAACCACAAAAACACATGGTTTGGTCCACCATAGAGGATTCGCTATATTTTTCGCTCCGTCCTCTGTATAGGGCCTACGTGTGTAGAAAATATCAAGCCTCTAAGTCAATCCTTTCAAAAGTTAGGGCGTGTGACATACATGTTACATACATCTGTACCGTCGTTAAAGGGATTTAGATGATGCTAAAACCCTAAAAAGAATAAAAAAACCATTTGCGCACTTAATGCGTCACCTGCTTTTCGCTATCTTTCGAGAAGCAGTACAAGCGCTCACTGCAACCGCTAACGTTGCTGGGGCTTTTCGTAAGGCAGCACAATTCCTGAGCACGGACGGTTTATAGCAACCGCGCATGCGGAGCAGAATCTATAATTGGTCGAACGTCTTAATTGGCCTTTCATGGGATGCATAGAATTTTTTTCTACATTTATTTTGTCTCGGGTGGGTTTGTTTTTGACGATTGTATTTTCTAAATGCCATCCTTGCTGCGTTCCTCATCTTGAAACGAGTTTCCTTTATGATATAGCTTCAAATAAACAAATGTCTCTACTTTTGTTGTGCAGTCGCTTAGATTCCATTGTACAACCAGAATTCTCAAGTTGCCTGGCTTTTTGCTTAGTCGCATGAGATGTTCATCAATGGCTAATTGTTCTAATTGTACCCCGTTCGAATACTACGCTTCCATTGGGATCCTCGGATCGCATCAGCCACGACACAAAATTGAGGCACACACATGTTGGAATATGCACCATTCCCTTCTTTCCATTCATCTTTCCTCTTCGTTTTTATTTCTTTTCTTTCTGATTCATTATGCATGCAATCCTTCTTGGCCAATCAGAGGCTTCTCTGTTGATTTCTGTCGGAGCGATCTATTTCGATGCAAAGAATGTTGCTGCTGAAGATGATGAATTTGGTCCATGTTAACAGTCACACGTGGATGATCGTTGATCACATTACATCCCTTAAGCATTTGACGTAGAGATCTTTTGGAAAAGTGTTGAGCATAATAATAGAAAACTCGATAAACAATGAAATGAGAATAATAACCAGGAAGAGAAAAATAGAAGAAAATGTCAAACATTTATAGAGGTAAATAAATAATAAAAGATTTGCAACCCGAGATTTCCATTACCTCCTCTTTCAATAAGCGCGGAAAAGAGCTTGAAAAACACTTTGAGGAAGCGCTAGCTTTTTCATAATGAACTTGGAAAGGTCAAAGAAAGTGTAAATTTCGTGCGCCTAATTTGCTGAAATTGAATTTAAATGTTTATTTATTGGCAGTGCAAACGCCTTTATGACTGAATAAACACAAGAAAAATATTCCCCATTCTGCAGTATGAATTTAGAAAACAAATAATCATCATTAAACGAGTTGTTTGCTTTCCTGTATGAGGAAAAACGCGTAAAAGAAACTTACACGGGGATAGGATTCTCTCGTTAAAATCTCATTAAATGGAGATGAAACACCGTAATATAAAATTTACAATTTATTGGTAGACTGAAAGATAATAAAATTTCTATTATACTTGACAAATTAAAAAAGTAGGTGCGTTTTTTTGGTTATAAGGGATCTATCAAATTATGATCAAGGTTTATTATTATTGTTATTTGTCTTGCAAAGTATGGAATTACAAAAATCTCTTGATCTTTTTTACGCTATTAAAACGCTTTTCACTGGCGTTATTATTAACACGGATGTGAACTCCTGACTCGAATCTATATACTTAAAACTCTTGCGTGTATTTATTTATTTATCTGTAATTCTATCTCCTCCTAGACGGTTTGAGCTAGCGACTTGAAATTTTCAGGGCAGGCTTATCAATAAAGGACCTGCTCTATCGTCAAAAATCATCCCCCTACGACCACCCCCCCCCTTCCCCACTTTCTGGGGTTTTCATTTAAAATTATCTGCTTTTGCTTTGTAATTCCCCTCAACAGATGGCGCGGGCGGGCGAAGCCGCGGGTAACAACTAGTTCTAACTAACTGTATTTGAACTAGTAGGGAACTAGTGTATAAGCGTTATAAGCGTAAGAGTTTCATATATGAATTTTGGCCAATTTCCAATGATGTTTGGTTATCTTAAAATTTTGGCCATTGTAAGCATGTTCCCGAATAGACAGGTGATGTGTGCCGTTTATAACTCTTTACTTACTTTTTGATGCTCTATCCTAATCTAAAATCAAAATCAAAAAATTCGAAAAAAATTGGCAACAGAACGACCAAGTTTGCAAATACCGTAATGATGCTTTTAACTGGCTTGCGCTTTTAGCATCGTTCTGGCTTAAATATTTTTTGAACTCCGACTCCATAGCCGTGGCTACAGTCCTTAAACAGATGCAATTTATTAAGAGTTAGCAATAAAGCGACCCGACTTCCCAGCCGCATGTATGGGAGATCCCTCATAAATGTTGAAGAAGCCTTGCCCAAACCTGTAACAATTTAACTTCTGTATAAAAATTCACGACTATCCCAGAAAAACCAGGACTTCTGGTTACCTTACTAGTAATAACCAATCATTCCGATGCAAATGTAACAGAATTACTACATATTCTAGCAATTATATAAAAAAATTCTTAAAGATAAATTCCAGAAAAGTATGTTTATTTAGAATATTACACCTCTTGAGAAATTTTCTTTGATTAGGAACGTACCATCCACAAATGTGCCCTGTACTATTTCACGGATGAAACTGTGTATTAAAACATTACTATAGACCTTCGAGCATTGCCATCTTTACTGCAGCTAAACCGTATAGTGAAATTTTTTCCCACACAATGCTGGGGATAAGGAGATTTCGACGCAGTAGCTTATTTGAATTGCTTAACTCCTCATTGATGCTGCTGACAGTGACTAACGGGCAAATCAAAGCTATGTAAACGTAAATAAACCTATTTACCAACAAAAAAATGTAACCCGTAATCTGCTGCAATTTAACCTCTTACGTGATAAATGATCGGTCAAAAAGCTCCATGATGGTGGATGTCGTTCCAGTGAAACTTGTTGGGATATGATGTGTCAAAGGCTCACGCGTAAGATCGCATTCCATTGCATAAACGCCGGGGACATGCTGACGTTAAGGAGATGCATATTAAAATTTTCATATATTCCGACGTAGAATAAGGACTATTCTATTAACTACTTTAGAATTTTTATGCACAATCTTCCAATGTGTTATTTTTAGGTAAAGAAAAAAAAGATTATCTCAAATATAGTCCTAAAGGTGGGAAATAAATAGAGAATGAAGATATTACATAGTTAGTCGATGCACCATTAAGATTTATTATGAGAGTGTTTAAAGTTAAGATTTTTCTGCAAGGTTTTCCAAATCCAACGAGCGAAAAAAAAGGAACATCTCCGTTTGAAGAATTTTATTTTTTATAGCGGTGTGTGCTATGTTACACTTGATGAAAGAAGAACTGTCCAAGTTTATGCTACATAAATATAGCCACTGAGTGACACGGTATATAAGTTTTCTTCCTTTGGAATTTATCCAAAGATCCTGTTTACATGCCACCACTAACGACTGATCTGCCTGAATTGTGATACCGGATTTTGCAGCCATTCAATAAATCACAGCAGACATGCTGACAGGAATGTGGGAGGAACTGGACTACCGAATGGAGTAAGTCATTTCGCAGGTGTATGTCAGACGTAACCGCATATTGAGCATTTGTAATGTAAGTTGCATACACTTCGATAGTTCTTATTTCATCCAATGTAGCATTCAATGTCCTAATATCCCATCGCTACGATGCGGAAAAAACTGTTCAAAGACATATTCTTTTGTGCACACCATGTATTAAGTGTTCTTATGCTCCTGGATAGAGCAGTGTAGAAAAATCTCAATGACAGACAGTAAGTAGGTAAAACTTGCATTTTTTCTACGGACTTTCTTTAAATTTCATCTGAGCAGTTTATATCCTTGATACAGTACTAGCGCTATGTGCGTAATTTGAAGATCATGATTTTCAGGAATGCCAAATAAGAATTAATGAAAAACTCAATCCCCTGAAAAATTCATGAGCTTTTATATAAGAACATTAGCGCATTTACTTTTAAACTGTGGCTTTCAATTGTTTTATATCGTGTCCATAAATAAGTATAATCCTCGAAACACTTTAATCGTATCATTAAATCGCTAAAAACGTTTCGTCTCGATTCGTTAAAGATAAAATGAAGGAACCTATATTGGTTGAAAAGCAGACAATTATGACCTGCATCTGAAGTACTCTTGGATCATCTGTCTTATGTCTTCTCACTACTGTAATTTATTCATCTTAAACATCATTTACGATTTAGAAAGTATCGTTTATAGAATCAGATAGAACAAAATTTTTAACTAGAAAAAAGCATTGTTTTTCGTCATTTTTGCCTTATTCGTTTCCACTCTTAGAAAGCATTAAATCATGACAACAATATTAATACTTTTAGGTAAAAATTTTCAATATGGCGCTTAAAAATAAGGAGAAAAAAGAGAGAAGAGTAACAATTTAAATTCTTTTCGACTTGGAATTTTTAAATCTCAATTAATATTTTCGATTTAAACTTCAAATTCAATTAATATCAGTTCAGCTTTTTTTTTCGGTGAAAGCTGAAAAAAACAGAAGGATGAAATCAATGGCAACGCCCAAAAAGGATGACAGCATTTCATAATAGCACAGAGTGTTTCATATAAATGCACGTACAGAGTATATCATAATAGTGAACACTTATCATTTTTGACTGCTGAGTTGAAAATTTTTATCAAAATGTAAAATCAATCCGCAAGGACGATGAGATCTTATCGATATATTTCGCTCAAAGAAAACTTTCAACCAAGGAACCTAAGAAACTCCAATGGAAATTTTTGGATTCTCAAAGAAAAATCGAAGAAAGAGGCGGTCATGTTCTCCATTCGGTCGAGAGGCGAACTTTAAGAAAGGGACAGCTTCAATTAATCCCAGATAATTACTAACCATCAAGGATTTACTGTAATAGGAGTCCCAACAATTTCTCAAAAGTTAGTTCTCCAGATAATTTCAGGTCCGCCCTAATTACTACGAGCTACAATGGGACATAGAAAGAAACATCCAATAATGTTTCAAAATATTCATGGAAAAAAATTCTTATATCATTATTATGTGAATAATATTAATACGATAACTTATACAGATATTGGGACAGCTATTCAACAAAACGTGTAATTAAAATGTAACTATAAACGTATGAAGAAAGGCTATCTTCTGTAGCAATCTTGGTGTGGTTTCAAATTTACGTGACACTCTGTGACCTTCACTAGATGGGAGGGACCATCATATGAAGAGTTAGGCTCTCAAAAGAACATGATCCAATTCCAACAGATAATTTTATTTTCTAATTGAAAAATAATTTTCAATTTTTAAAAGTATTTCCAGTGGCTGATTACTGAAGCTTAATATTTTAATTAACCAAATCTAAAATAAAAATTCTTTATTCAATTTGAAACGTATGAAAAAAAAGATAACTGGAAAATTTGAATTTAAAAAAAAATTTAATAATTATAATTAGTACCACATTTGAATATTAAATTAATTTTATATTATAAAAAATTTGTTTCCTTTCATTCTTTAAAATTCACTTGCGTGACTTTTTGCGATTTCTTAATTTGGAAATGCATTTTTAAAACTGTTATTAAAAAATAAAACAATAAAATGTTTATTATAGAGAGTGGCTTTTATAATGCTTAGATAAGATTATTTGTAAAATCTAATAATAATTTTAAACAAAAGATATGAGGGAAAAATTTTCATGACCACGATGACAGTAACGATGACCCATGTCCTGCTGTAATCCGTAATTTTATTTACGCCCTAATTTTATCTAATCAACTTCTGTTGCTATTCATTTTTAAAAAAGAATCCCTTTATCAATAAAACACCTAAGAGCAAATTCGTTATTCCATTATCATCATTCCTCACGGAAACGTTACACCTTTTTAATGGAATCGTCACGCGAATATTCGTGTTCTTTATCGTAAACAATGAAAAGCGTAGATGGTTATCTTACCTCCTCCCCCAACTCAATTCCTTCCACTCGTTTTGATTACATGTTTGTAATGTATTTCACGCCGAGCTAAGGATAGAAATGTTTATTAAATTTTTTAAAAAGACCTACGACCTGTTATGAACGCAATAATTATTCTAGCCTTGATAATATAAAAATAATACTTTATATTATTTAAATTCAATGACCCCGTTATCTGTTATCATATTTCATAGTCAATGGCGCTGTCACATTTCTCGTTTTAAACAAACTTTATCCGGTGTTCAAAACGTTATTCATTTTGAAAAGCAGTTAATTACTATGAGCCTGACATCAAAGTTGCCCGACTTTTTTATTACATTACTCAGCACTGAAATTGTTTTAATTGTAAGGATTAGCAAGCATATGTGCAATCTATTCCTTGAGATATTGGGGAAAGATAATCGCATATAGCAGAGAGTCAAGTGAAAAAGGCCATGTAAGTGTAAAAGCCTCAATTAAGTTACTCGATAACTTCATCAGCATTTCAACATATACTAATTTCATTTTTGTGGCGGTACAAGACAGTTACCACTTAAAATATGAAATCAAAACTTTGCCTTATTATGTTATTACACAGAGGAAAAGGTGGTAATGTGGCCCCCTGCTGATAAATTAGCCCCCCCCCCCAGCCTAATAAATCAACTAAGATGGAAAGGAAGTGGCATATGAAATATAGAAAGCTGAGGCATATTCTTGACTTCAACTTTGAAGACAATGGCAACGTCTCCTTCCCGAATTACTGGAAGATGTGATACCCCCTGCCCTTTGGGTATCGTTTTGGGTATCCGAAAAGCTTTTGGTCAAGTTTGGCATAACGGCTTCAATACTTGTGGTTTTCCTGACGATATGGTTGCTTTGATTAGTTCTTTTCTATTGAACAGGATATTTTGTGCCAAGATTGGCAGCTCCATGTCTAATCTTTGTGATTCAATGCTGGTGTTTCCCAAGGCTCTGTTCTGGGTCCTGCGTTGTTCAATTTCTTCATTCATGACTTCCCAACTTTTATAAAGTGCAAGATATATCTGTTTGCTGACGACGCGCCCATCATGACTAGTGTCCACAATCCCCGTCACGTCATATCTCGATTACAAAATGCTTTATATCCGTGTGAGAAATGGTTAGTTAAATGGAGGTTAAACCTAAACGTTGATAAATGCATGGCTATGTTCATTACCAAAAAGCTTAGAAAACCCCCGAAGCTACTCTTGCTTTCTGGTAAAGAGCTCGAGTGGGTAAAAAAAACTATAAATACCTCGGAGTGGTGATAGATGCCATGCTAAATTGGGGCGACCATCTCTCCTATGCTATCACTAAGGTTAAGAAGGCAAAATTTAGTCTGGTTGTTCTTCTGGGGCGTAACAGCGCGCTTGGAGTGCATAGCAAAATTTTGCTATATAAAATGGTAATCCGAACTATTCTTCTTTATGGTATGCCTGCCTGGGCTATAATCTGCAAATCCAGATGGAAGGACTTCCAAACTCTGAGAACCATTGCCCAAATCGACAGAAGAGTAGCGACTTTCTTATCTTAAGGAAAAAACCCTGTATTGCTGACGATTTCGGTATACCTACCATTAGAAACCACGTCCAGGAGTCGCTGAAGAAGTTGCTTCCGAAGATTAAGGACCATCCCGATCTTCTGGTTGCAGATATTCTGTTTCACCCGCTCAGGAGAGGAATGACAACGAAGGAGAATGTCGGATAAAATATGGCAATGCACTGTTGCCACGATAGAAGGTACGATGGAGCGCCACCCCACTTCCGCATTATTGTTCGCCAACATCTTCCCCAGACGCTGGATAAGATGCGGAGGTCCTGTTGAAAGGCGTGCTCGATAACCAGACTTAAATCCCCTGGATTTTTACTTCTGGGGACATCTGAAAAACCATGTAGATTTGTGCCGGGACGATTTTCACACGTACCATCCATTTCTGGACACTTCTTGATATGATTTTTTTTACTCCATTTCCAGTCAGGAACCACTCCCTGCAGTTTGTCGATGTACTTATAATTCACCCTGTATATCTTAAGGAAAAAAAATCTTTAAAAATATACATTTTAAAAAAGCTTTGTTTAGCACTTCGTATAATTAAAACAGTAGCACATTTAAAAACACAATGAACTGCGATAACTGTCAAATTTTTATTCTTTTATCAGATGCTCGAGTAAATTAAAGCAAGTTGCGGGCAATTCATTTGTGTCCAAAAATTTTCAATTATCAATTTGCCTAATTATGTTTGCAATATTTACTTTTAATTCCATCAATAATCCGTAGATTGTTATGCAACATTTTTTTTCATAAAATAGCTCTTAAGAATATTAACGTGATAGTCATGATACTTCGAAGCTATCCAATCTGCAAGACATTAGTTTTTCCTTTGCCGTTTTGCTGTATTTTCTCTTGAAGTGTAGCATATTACTTATGTCATAGTAGAAGAATTTAAAGGAGTCCCAAGTCAACCATCTGTTCGATAAATTTTGAGAAAATACCGATGGGACATACTTTCTAGCTGAGACAACCATAATGCCATATCCCAGGGGCGCAACAAATTTTTCTTTTGGGGAAGGATCTGACAATTTCTCGAAATGAGGAAGGTTGAACTCTGTTGTTTTCTTGAGATTGAGCTTGATTAGGAGAAAAGTAAGGTTTTTAGAGGCAAAATTAAGGACCCTGAATAGAGATTCCAGGGACCTTAACTCATCTGGGTACACTCATACTATATATGAATAACAAACACGAAGAAAAGCTTTTTCTTGTCATGATTTATTCTTCCAGTTTTTACGGTAGACATTAGAATAAGGGTATATTCATTCCCGGTAAAAACGTGAAGTCTATGATAAGCAGCTAACCCGTGAGACATAATCACAAAATTGACCGTGAACGGCGAAATCTTTCAGCATTCCAAGTTATACACGTCTGTTCCTTAATCTTCTTCATTTTGAATCGCATATGCAAAGCTCTCAATAATAAAGAGCAGCTCAAATTACTTGAATAAATGCAGTCAACGAAATAAAAACAAAATAAGAAACAAAGTGTTAACAATTTTGTCAAACGCATGGAATAATAAGTTATTATAATAATTGTCCCACAGAGACTAAATCTTCTCTTTATAGATAAATATTTTAAACAGGTGTAAGAAGAAAACAGTAAAAAGCAAGGAGCACCGGTTTGCAGGTGGAGCTCAAAAGAAAAGGGAGAAACTACTTCCGTAAAAGCTTTAATGCAGACGTTATGTTAAAATTCTTGAGTCATCATGATCTTTAGCTAATTAAAAATTCGATTTCAGTGATTTTGTGTGTAGAGAGACTAAAGCAATCCGTAGCAGAAGAAAATTTCATTTTGGGCGAGTGGCAGCAATCGTCGATTTAATAATCGCTTACCACGTGGTACACGCGACTCTTACCAATAATCAGAAGAGCGCTCACAACGTGGAAAATTAAATACCAAATGCGCGCGTGTTCTTTCTAATGCCGGGAATATTCGTTACTTTCAACAATCCGCTTATGCTCTTGTTCGTCTGATCGTTGGAAATGTGTCTATAGACGAAATTGTGTCTGACAAAAACATGCCACAACAAACTTTTTAAAATTTTATTTAACCTGCAATTGTATGGGATGTGGCCAGTTAGAAAATTTAAAACATCATTGTCCACTTTGCTGTCAGTTTTTATCAGAGTGGGTTTCTTGTCGTCGTGAAAAACCTGAAACAACACCTTTCTTAAGCGCAGACACAAGTTAGATGTTTACTTAAAACAAACTATTGTCTCTTTTGATAGCCAAAACATAACAGAAGTTAGTGAACTAAAAGCCAAACTAGTTCATACCATAAGTAAGTCCAACGAAAACAATCGTTCAAAGAAACAGAAACAAGAGTGGAATTCAAATTATATACGCTGCTTGCTTGCTTGCCACCAGTTTGAAAGTTGTTAATATATTCAGTACAAACATGGATATTCTAGCTTTCAAGTCTTACTGTTTTGATTGCAAAGTTTCCCAAGAAATTGAATAGGAACCTAGAATTAGAAAGATAAACCACAATTTATTTAGACAACGCCATCATTTGGACTGCAACGCTGGAAAAAGTTTGCAAGATAAGCGATTCGGTGAGGGAAAAAACTTACAAACTCAGGAATTCTCATCAAAATGCACTATAGTCCATCCAGCTTTAGTTTGCGCGAAATGTGATGGCCATTTCAATTGTTGGACATTTTACAACAAAAATTAAACAATACATAACAATTAACACGTCCATCATATTTCGCGCAAACTAAGGGCCTAATGGACTACAGCAACACCTCCTAGAGAGAAGGCCTGCGGACAA